>CM062297.1:482943668-483126511 GCA_031216915.1 Pictodentalium vernedei | reverse complement strand
AATTTGGCTCGAGAACAGACAAGTTTCATTAAACTTTGGAGGGGAGGTGGGGGTGGGGGGCGGCTCCCCAACTGCAACTTTGTCGGAAATGTATCGGCGCTTTTGGTAATAAATACACATGAGTGATGACTTTATTTGGGTTTAGAAAATAAGAGAACAAACATTTTGTCAGAAACATCAGTACCAATGTGCTTCAATTGTACCTTTCCGACAGGTGCAACGTGTCTTTCCTGTGATTAACCTTACTCTGTATGCTTTTGCTTGGCATTCAGAGTTGAAGACTAATGATGCGGTTCCCATCGCGAAATTAGTGGTTTATGGCACCGTTGTCGTCTCGTATTTAACTATTTATCTAACGCAGTTTCTATTTTTTAAATAAATGAAACTTCATATTTCAGGGAGAGTTTGGTTGGTTATTCTCAGTAAAACCACGCATATTTGAATGTCATGGAAACGACTTGAACAGCCCGATATTTGCATGGTTTTATTGTGACATCCCCAAGATATTCTAGCCTGTGGGAATCCTACTTAAGTTAATTTCCTGGGCAGTTTTTGCAACTTCGTTGGCTACGGGTTGAATGACGCTATCGGAAAGTGTCGGCTTGAATCCCCACACACACACACACACCCCACCCCCCCCCCCCCCCTCCCACCGGAAAAACTATCTACGCCACTTCTGGGGGATCGCTGGCTCGGGGTTCCAGCCTTGAAATGTCCCTCCTCCACACAGTGGGGATGGCCGACACCGGATTTAGCGAGCCACGAGACGGATTTTCACCCCGAAATTTGTCACCAGTCATGCAAAAACAATTATTATTTCATTGTAATTTCAGCGAAATAGGTCACTGAACTGTTGGCTATATTCATTCTTTTTCAGACAACAGAAATATATCCTGACACTTTCAGTTACTTTATCAACTAGCCCGCGCCGTTTCATGGGCGGATCGTGGAATTAAAATACGAGGGGGGGGGGGGGGGGGGGGGGACTGATGTGATCCAACAGAGTCCTAGCATCAGTCGGCGACTGCCGCACGTGGCGAAGTGACGTGCATTTGTGTGTGTGTGTGGGGGGGGGGGGGGGTCTTGATTTTCAGGTGGCTTCTAAATGCATTCTGGCCTCCAATTGAATATGTCTGACGGCGAAACGCAATTCGATATGTGTTAGAAAGTCGATGTCACACCACACACCTATACAAAATTTCTTTCAGTTTGCCTCTGCTATTATAGGAGTTATAGCCAGGATCACGATGGACATCTGACCGACTCACCGAACGACCGACCGACCCATCGATGTAATCCAGTATATCCCACTTTTTCAGAAAGTTGGGGTATATTTATTATTTATTGGTGTTTAAGGTCACATATTTCTGCACAATGGCTAATCATGACCGCGATAGTTTTACGGGTGGAGGAAGCCGGAGTATCCAGAGAGAACCACTGAACAACGGCGAGCAACTGCCAGCCCCCCCAAAATACTAACTCCACACAACAAGGGTTAGAATTGGTTGAAGAAAAGTGCACCCCTCGACGTGCGGTACGCCTTAGTACACAGCATCACCGTACCCCACGTGGGCAATAGGGGGCGAAGTGTTTTGCCCAAGTTCACAGCGCGGTTGCCGCAGGTGGGAATGGAACTACGGACCTCTCGGATTGCAGCCTGCACCTCAACCTACTGAGCCACCGTGCCCACAAGTGGGAGGTATAATAAGTTTATTGATTGTTGTAGGCGCTGCGGTGTGCCACACTGAGAACTCGACCGGTCGATTCGGGCGAATCGCCAGTTGAGTTGACCCTGCGAATGCCAGAAGCCCTCAATAAAATTAGAACTGGGAAACATACGCGACTGGAAATATTGGCTCCCCATTAACATTAACTTCAAGTTTGGGGTATGCGTTGTAAAAATAATGATACCAGGAACATACCATTTCCATTTCTTCGGCCTTGTGGCGACAAAATATTCTTTCATACTTCGCTTCATTGCGTACCGCTTTCGACTATCGATTTTGTATCGGAATTATAAATTCGATCTCATTCGCACAGAGGAGGTCATCAAACTCGGTCGCATTCGCATAGAGCAGATTACCCCCCCCCCCCCCCCCCCCCCCCCCCCCCCCCCTCTGCGCGAATGAGATCGAATTTCCGATTCTGAATCGATGAAAAGGTCTATTCGTTTCGGCGCCATTACCGGGTTATTGTTTTTACTGTTTTATATTTATACAAAAAACATGGCCGATTTCGAAAACTCCGTTGACGCCTCACGAGTACTCAAATGACGATAATTAAAGGATAAAACATAGTTTGGATCAATAAGCTCTGCCCAAATGTTAGGAAATACGTGTACTATCGATTGCAGCCGGTAATATGGGCGAAAGCTTGATGTATATTCCTAATTTCGAGTTTTGAGTTCCCATAAAAACTTGATGGGAATTTTTTCTATAGGATTGAATGGAAAGAATCTGAACGTTGATGGGTAGCCACTACGTTCGGATCGCTGAACTATCGATTTTGCAGACAGTGGATACTTGCAGACATGACAGTCGTCAGTTCTATAAATAACCGATATTCTGTGAATTCTAAACGAGGATCATGTTCCTTATTTGGCAACGTGATGTCATTAGTTAATGAGGGGCGTTATAGGACAAGATTGTGTGGAATAAGAGCATGACTTTTTTTAGTCGGGGAGGGGGGGTGGGACTAGTCCCCCCCCCCCCCCCCACCCTCTGGATTCGCCCTTGCGTTTGTCTTTTTCATCACACAATAGTCTTTACCGTCACGGCCAAGACTGTGACGGTGAAGAATGTGACGGTGAAGACTTTAATGCAAAAAAGAAAATATTTTGAGAAATCGGTGAAAATACGCGGTCGCCATAATCGACAGCAAGTTTTAAGGCGGCAAGTTTTCAAATAATCTTTTAAAAAATATTCAGAATTCTTTTGCTGTTTTGGCAAAAATAGATGATCGGTAAAGACAGCGAATAAACATAACTTTGAGATTTTATATCCTTACGCGTTCTTTTTCACACTTTTCTTATCATTTAATCTCTCGTTTGTTTTCATTGCTTGTCTTTCTGTTTGCCCATCGATTCGCGCGATAAAAATAACCGAGCTTATCAAGGGCGACAACTCTCGGAGCGAAAAAGTGCATCGCTGCGGTGAAGACGTTATCTTGCGGGACATCATACCTTTTTTGCAAATTGATAATTTTCTCCTGCAAATATTTCTATTTTCCCGAAACTTGTTCAGCAAATGGTAGTTTGTATAATACTGTTGCGGTTGCATATGTTTTATCTATCGTGGAACGTGCTCCATAAATTTATTTTTGATCCCCCTGTTTACAGGCGGTCCGCGGGGACCTTTACCGTAACGATAAATTCTACACATGACTAAACGGACTGTGACGGTAGAGAAAAAAATAAAAACAGAAAAAAGTATATAAAAAGCACGAAGAGCACACATTGAAATATCGTTCACGTAGAATATAAAACGAAATGTGGTAATTAGCGTTGTCACGATGTACTTTCGGTGATTAGAAAAAAAACTACGAGTCGCGGGACGCTTAAATGAAGGAAAGTGTGCGGTTGTGGGAGAACCACCCAAAACCGGCTACACGAAGACTGTTTAAAATGTGTACCGACTGAGAAAAAAAGCAGTATCGGAGTATCAGTCTACCACCTGCCACATGAAGACTGTTTAAAATGTGTACCGACAGAAATGTATTTGTTACGTGGACTGTTTAATATGTCTACCGACTAAATTTTTCGAAGTATCGGAGCATCAGTCTAATATCTTCCATAGCAATTGTGCTACTGGACAAGTTGGCAGAACTTTTCTCATATCATAAGGAGTCTGCGCAAGACTTGTCGCGCTTCAAGAACACCAACAAAAGAGCGAATGAATGGAAGCGAAACCCCCCTTCGTGATTAATATTAGGACTGGAAGCGCAATGAATCGTGCATCGGCCGGAACAAAACGGGTAGAAGCTTCGACCTGCAGCACCGGCCTACACGTTGAGTTGATGTTTTTTCCCATCATGATAGCCACACTGTTGGACAAATAAACGACAACCGACAGGCTATCTTGCCATCCACGTCTCCGAATTGGACTTTTATTTAATTTTTACAATATCTTTGAGCTATTGTGCATAAGTATGTGACCTTAAACACCAATAAATATAAATAACTAGTACATTCGAAAGCGGTGAGCTAATTCGGAGCACAAGTCCAAACATGGGGAATTGTAACAAATAAATGTTAGAGGGGTGTAGGTATCCCCAAGGCTCTGTACTTGGACCGATATTCTTTGTAATCTACTTTAATGATCTCCCGGGCTTGCAGGACTAAAATAAAAAGCATATTTGCTTGCAGTCGACACAAAAATATAGCAGTATAGTTTTCTAACTTTGATAAATTTGGATTAGCATTTTCTATTATTTGCATGATTTTCATTTGAAATTGATTAGCTATAGTCTAGTTGAAAATTGCCGGATTCGAAAACTGCTATGCGAATCCAGTTAAATCGAGCCCTGAAAATATGTAAGAGGATCAAAACACGGAAGAAACGCAAAAGGACTGGAACGACGACTGGCTACTAAGATTCCACCCTAAAATGTAAAGCTCTAACCATGTTCAATAAAAAGGGATTAAAACTAAAAAAGAATACGTGTCTGCTACTTAAAAAACTCCGTTGGTGAAAAAGTTACTTTAGACATATCATTAGAAGAAAAAAAACATAGGGCTAATTACTGGGGAGAATATCTCCTCTGAAAAATATTTAAACACAGGCAAACAAAGCAAATCAAATTGTTGGGCTGATAAGAACTTCTCAATGCCTTCGTGAAAACCTTCAAACAATTATATCAAGCCATAATTCGACCTCATGCATCTAAAATATGCTGCAGCAGTTTGGTCCCCATACAAAAATGGATGTAAAGCAGCTTGCAATATACAAAGAAGGATCACAAAACAAAATGCTACTTCAAGAGACTTACCGCATAAGGAAAGACCCAAGACATTAAAGTTACCATTCTTTATATACAGACGAATAAGACCCAATAGAAATGTTTAAAATGTGTGATAACATCTATGATCAAGAAGCCGTGGCAGGTTTAACAGGATACAACGGACATCCGGCAAGATGTCACAGTAAGGAAAATATCATGCAACCTTGTAGACTGGATGTGAAGAAACATTGCTTTTATTTATCAGCTGTTGTCGGTTGGTCCATGGTTTCGTCAGGTCTGGCGAAGATTCAAATAGCTGCACTTCTGCTTCTGCATCATGTCGGGGAAGAGAAAATGCGACACCTAACAAGAAAGTCTTGACGATTACCGTATTCTAGAGTTCGTCCCGAATGCTCGTTTTCCCCTCTCTGTGGTACAATTGTCCCTATTTGTGGTATAATTGTCGGAAATAATAATAATAATTCTTTGGGCTTCCGCTGATTTGTAGCCGTCATCTATCGAGGAGGCCATCATTAACCCAGTATCCACCGGCTAATTCCCTCATCACAAACCAATTTTCCTCCTAATCCCCCAGCAATCAGTCAAAACTGTTTCATAATTCCCCAATTGGTGCTTTGTCAATGTCCCCAACTATAAGATTGACCCCTTTCCTCATGTCACCCCTCACCCAATTATCCCTCATGTTTCCAGTCCATTTTCCTTTAGTTTCTCAAGGAGTCTTGTTCTACTGGGCACATATTTGGGGCATTCTAAAATGAAATGTTCCAGGGTCTCCGTTACTCGAAGTTACATTTCTTGCACCCTCCGTTCTCCCGACTCCCTCCCCACTCTCAGCTCCAGTGACTTGGGTCTCACTTTGAACAACAATAACCCCAAACGATCCATCTCGCCACTCCTCAAAAGCTGGTGCATCTTTTTTATATAACCCATCTAAAGAGTTTTTAGTCCTAATTCCGGCTCGCCAGTTTCTATGTCAATCCTCGAGTACCCTTCCTCTGATAAAGTTACTCCCTTGCTTCTGTAGAGTAATTCTCCACCAGCTCCCTCACGTGCTTTATCCATCCTGTCTGAATGTTAGAGTTCCATACATGGGTAAACATCTGCTGTTTGGAAAGTTTATAGGGTAACTCAGGTGACATAATTATCCTCATATTTTCTCTCTTTAACCGGCATCCACCCGAGTTCCCCTCTGATCGCTCCCAGTCCAGCTTCGTATCTTGACCTCAGTGGCGTAGCTAGGATTTCCTATTGAGGGGGAAGGGGGTTGGGGGGCGGGGGCTGGTCGATACATGCCGAAGGCATATCCGGAGGAGATAGGCCTGAGGTGTGGGTGGGTACAGGAGGGGTAAATTATTGAGAAAAGTTCGAAAATTCAAGGCTCTAAGAATGAATATGGGTCCCTTTGGTGTTTTATTTGAAATTTTTCAGGAGGTCAGGATGGCCCATTATTCACACACAAATCATGAACGTAATCATCAAGTATTTAGTGTACACTGTTGGGATACCCATCATTGTACAAATATAGTTTCCAAGTATACCCCTGTGATTATCACAGTGCAATAATAAACGCACGAACAACTCCATACCGCCGAAGTAAATCTTTTGCCGCCTAGGACGCACCTCATTTTGCAGATAAAAAAAAAGGATGAGACGTTAATATAAGTGATTTTCGTGCAAGTGAGAGTTAAGGCTACTACAGAGCAAGCACAATCTTCGGTGATAAATTTAAGCACGGCGAGATTTAACGCCACCATAAAACAGTGGTGGTCGAAGGTTTCCATCATTTAAAAAAGTCTTAAACTTGATCAGCGATGAGTTTCTGCGGACAGACAAGGGCTGGTTATTTCACTAGTTGCTAAGGTTTTGGGGAGAAAGATGATTTATAAGGTTGTGTCCGACAAAAAGGAACTCTGTGATTTTGAGCATTGTGAAGTTACCTACTTATTCCTTTTTCCTTATTCGACATTCGAAAAAAAGGAAAATTATCCAAACAAACTATGGTGTAGGGTGGCACAGAACAAGTCAAATTTAATGACATCTTGATCTTCCACGTGGGACCCCTAAAAGGGGCCGAACTTGACCCCTAAATGTGACAAACTTGCCAAATTCCCCTATAATGGAGTAATTTTGCCAAAAAAACTGTGGTGTAGGGTGGCACAGAAGGAGACAATTTTTTGGACACCTTGACCTTCCCTGTGGGACCCCTAAAAGGGGCTGAACTTGACCCCTAAAAGTGACAAACTTGCCAAATTCCCCTATAATGGAGTAATTTTGCCAAACAAACTTTGGTGTAGGGTGGCACAGAAGGGGACAAATTTTTGGACACCTTGACCTTCCCTGTGGGACCCCAAAAAGGGGCCGAACTTGACCCCTAAAAGTGACAAACTTGCCAAATTCCCCTATAATAGAGAAATTTTGCTAAACAAACTGTGGTGTAGGGTGGCACAGAACGAGACAAATTTAATGACACCTTGACCTTCCCTGTGGGACCCCCAAAAGGGGCTGAACATGACCCCTAAAAGTGACAAAGTTGCCAAATTCACCTATAATGGAGGAATTATTCTAAACAAACTTTGGTGTAGGGTGGCACAGAAGGGGACAAATTTTTGGACACCTTGACCTTCCCTGTGGGACCCCAAAAAGGGGCTGAACTTGACCCGTAAAAGTGGCAAACTTACCAGATTCCCCTATAATGGAGTAATTTTGCCAAACAAACTGTTGGGTAGGGTGGCACAGAACGAGACAAATTTAATGACACTTTGACCTTCCCCGTGGGCCCCCCAAAAGGGGCTGAACATGACTCCTAAAAGTGACAAACTTGCCGAATTCCCCAAAAATGGAGGAATTTTGCCAAACAAACTTCGGTGTAGGGTGGCACAGAAGGAGACAATTTTTTGGACACCTTGACCTTCCCTGTGGGACCCCTAAAAGGGGCTGAACTCGACCCCTAAAAGTGACTAACTTGACAAATTAACCTATAACAGAGAAATTTTGCTAAACAAACTGTGGTGTAGGGTGGCACAGAACGAGACAAATTTAATGACACCTTGACCTTCCCTGTGGGACCCCTAAAAGGGGCCGAACATGACCCTTAAAAGTGACAAACTTGCCAAATTCCACTATAATGGAGAATTTATGCCAAACAAAGTGGGGTGTAGGGTGGCACAGAACAAGACAAATTTAAGGACACCTTGACCTTCCCTGTGGAACCCCTAAAATGGGCTGAACATGACCCCTAAAAGTGACAAACTTGCCAATTTCCCCTATAATGGAGGAATTTTAACAAACAAACTGGTGTAGGGTGGCACAGAACGAGACATATTCAAGGACACCTTGACCTTCCCTGTGGGACCCCCTAAAAGGGGCTGAACATGATCCCTAAAAGTGACAAACTTGCCAAATTCCCTATAATTGAGGAATTTTGCCAAACAAACTTTGGTGTAGGGTAGCACAGAAGGAGACAATTTTTTGTACACCTTGACCTTCCCTGTGGGACCCCTAAAATGGGCTGAACTTGACCCCTAAGTGTGACAAACTTGCCAATTTCCCCTATAATGTAATGGAGACATTTTGCCAAACAAACTGTGGTGTAGGGTGGCACAGTAGGAGACAATTTTTTGGACACATTACCTTCCCTGTGGGACTCCTAAAAGGGGCTGAACATGACCCCTAAAAGTGACAAACTTGCCAAATTCCCCTATAATGGAGGAATTTTGCCAAACAAACTGTGGTGTAGGGTGGCACAGAAGGAGACAATTTTTTGGACACCTTGACCTTCCCTGTGGGACCCCTAAAAGGGGCTGAACATGACCCCTAAAAGTGACAAACTTGCCAAATTCCCCAGTAATGGAGGAATTTTGACAAACAAACTGTGGTGTAGGGTGGCACAGAATGAGACAAATTCAAGGACACCTTGACCTTCCCTGTGGGTCCCTTGACCCCTAAAAGTGACAAACTTGCCAAATTCCCAGCGATGTGAAGTTAGTTACTTATTCCTTATTTGACATTTTGATATTTTTTATTCCACCAAAACAGGAAAAATGGTACCTGCTGTAGGGTGGCACAAATGAAGATGAGTTGATTGACATGTTGCCCGTCTGCATAAGACCTCTCTTTATGGGGCAACCAAGGCCCTAAAAGTGACAACCTCCCAGAAAACCTTCTAGATGGGCAAATCTGATCAAATAAAAGGTGCCGTAGGGTGGCAAAAATGAAGACGAGTTGATTGATATGTTGCCCATCTGCATAAGGCCTTTCTTTATGGGCAACCAAGGCCTTAAAAGTGACAACCTCCCAGAAAACCTTCTAGCTGGACAAATCTGATCAAATAAAAGGTGCTGTAGGGTGGCACATATGAAGACGAGATTATTGACATGTTTCACATCCCCATATAACCCCTCTTTATGGGGCAACCAAGGCCCTGAAAGTGACAACCTCTCAGAAAACCTTCTACATGGGGAAATCTGATCAAATAAATGGTGCTGTAGGGTGGCACAAATGAAGACGAGTTGATTGACTTATTGCCCGTATTAATTATTATTATTGACATCGCGGGTAACTTGTGTTAATCCAGCAGATTGACTCCCTGAGTATATCCTCGAGTTTAACACGGGATTAATGCGAGTTAATCCGCGATGTCAATGCATGTTTATCCGTGCGTTTAACGTGAGTTTATCGGCGAGGTAATCCGTGAGGTTAACGCAAGTTTATCTCCGAGGTTAACGCGAGTTTATCCGCGTGTTCATCAGCAAGGATAACACGACTTTAATCCGAATTTATCCACGTGATTAACGCATGTTTAACACATGTTTACCGCATGTTTAATGCGTGTTGTGTTTAACACGAGGTAATCCTCGTTGTTAAGTGGAGTTTATCCGCGAGATTAATAAGAGTTTAACGGGAGTCTGTTCGCGAGGTTAACGCGAGTCTATCCACAAGGTTAACGCCAGTTTGACGCCAGTTTAGTCGAGTTAAACGCGAGTTTATCTGCAATGTTAACACGAGTTTAATGCGAATTTAATGCGTGGTCGTCGGCGAGTTTGGCAGTAGTTTATCCGTGAGGTTAACGCGAGTTTATTCGCGAGGTTAACATGAGTTTAACGCGAGTTTATCGGCGATGTTAACGCGAGGTTATCACGAGTTTATCTCCGAAGATAACGTGAGTTTGGCGCGAGTTGTTCATACGCGAGGTTATCACGAGTTTATCCGCGAGGTTACCTCGCGTTTAACGCGCGTTTATCGGTGATGTTAACGCGAGGTTATGCACGAGGTTATTACGAGTTTATCCACGTTGTTAGTGCGAGTAAAACGCGAGGTTAACTCGATTTTAACGCGAAATTGTCTGCGAGGTTATCGCGAGTTTATGCACGTTGTTAGCGAGAGTCAACCCGCGATGTTAACTCGAGATTAATGCGGGTTTTTCCATGAGGTTAGCGCGCGTTTAACGCGAGTTTATTCGGGATATTAATGCAAGTTTATGCGCAAGGATATTGCGAGTTTATCCGCGATATTATTTGGCGCGAGTTTATCCGGGAGGTTCACTCGAGTTTAACATGCATTTATCGGCGATGTTAACATATTAACACGAGGTTAATACGAATCCATCCACGAGGTTAATGCGACATTGGCGCCTGTTTTTTTGGGATGTTAACATGAGTTTATGTGCGAGGTTATCGCGAATTTATCCGCTTTGTTAGCGCGAGTTAAACACGATGTTACGCGAGTATGAGGTGAGTTTATCCGCGAGGTCATCGCGAGTTTGGCGCAAGTATATCCGCTACCTTTACGCTAGTTTAACGCGAGTTAATCCGCGAGGTTAACGCGAATGTATCCGTGAGGTTAATTCGAGTTTAACGTGCATTTATATGAGAGATTAACGCGGTTTTGACGGGTATTCATCCGCGAGTTAACGCGAGTTTATCTCAGAGGTCAACGCGAGTTTTGTGCGAGTTTAACACGAGTTAATCCCCGAGATTGACGTGTGTTTATCGGCACGGTCAGCGCGAGTTTATGCCCAAAGTTAACCCGAGCTTTTCTGCTAGTTTAACGCAAGTGTTTCCGCGATATTAATGCGAGTTTGTGCGCAAGGTTATCGCGAGGTTATCCGCATTATTAGCGAGAGTTTAACTTGAATTTGTCCACGAGGTTAACGCGGGTTTGGCGCGAGTTTATCCGCGAGATTAACACGAGTTTAACGGTGAGTTTAACTCGAGTTTATCTGCGATTATAACGCAAGTTTATGCGCAACATTAACGCGAGTTTATCCGCGAGGTTAAATCGAGTACATCTCGAGTTTATCGGCGATGTTAACACGAGTTTATGCGCCAGGTTATCGCAAGTTTATCCGCGAGGTTAATGCTAATTTAACGTGTGTTTGTCCGCGAGTTTAACACGAGTTTATCCCCGAGGTTAACGCGAGATTAACAAGTATCCGTGAGATTAGTGCGAGTTTATGTGCCACGCTAACCCGAGTTTATCCGCTAACTTAACACGAGTCTAACCACTGGTTGCGTGTTTAACGCGAAGTTAACTCGAGTTTAACACGCGTTTATCTGCGAGTTTAACGCAAGGGTAACGCGAGTTTATTCGTGAGGTTAGCACGTGTTTAACGCAAGCTTATCCGCAAGTTTAACGCGAGTTTAACACAAGTTTATCCACGAGGGTAACGCAAATTTAACGCGAGGTTATGCATGAGGTTAACACGAGTTTGTCCGCGAGTTTAATGTGAGTTAAACGTGAGTTTATCGGTGATGTTGACGCGAGTTTATGCGCGAGGTTATCGCGAGTTTATCCGCGTTGTTAGCGCGAGTTGAACGCGAGCTTAGCGCGAATTTATCCCCGGGCCTATTGCGAATTTATCCGCGAGTTAATCTGCGAGGGCAACGCGAATTTATCGCGATTTTAACACTAGTTTATCCCCGAGGTTAAAGCGAGATTAATCTCGGGGATAATCCGTGAGGTTCACTCGTGTTTATCCGCGTGGTTAGCCGGCGTTTGGCGTGAGAACATCCACGCCTTTAACGCGAGTTAACTGCTAGGTTAACGAGAGTTATCCGCGAGGTTAACGCGAGTGTAATGCAAGTTTAACGCAAGTTAATCCACGGTATTAACGTGTGTTTACCCATGAGTGTAACGCGAATTTATCGCCGAGGTTAAGGCGAGTTTAACGCGCGTTTAACACTAGTTAATCCCCGAGGTTAATGCGAGATTAACTCGAGTTAATTCGTGAGGTTAACGCGTGTTTATTCGTGAGATTAGCGCGAGTTTATGGGCGATGTTAACGCGAGTTTATCTGCGAGATTTAACGCGAATCTATCTGCCAAATTAACGCAAGTTTAAAGCGAGGTTAAATCAAGTTTTCATCCGCGAGGCCAACTCGATTTTGAAGGGAGATTATCCGCGTTGTCAGCGTGCGATTATCTGTGAGGTTAGCGTGTGTCTTACGCCAGTTTGTCCGCAAGGTTAACTCGAGTTTAACGCGCGTGTATCGGCGATGTTAATGCGAGTTTATTCTCGTGGTTACCGCAAGTTTATCCACGTTGTTAGCGCGAGTTAGACGCAAGGTTAACGCGAGTTAAAGCGAATTTATCCACGAGGTTATGGCGAGTTTATCCCCGTTGTTAGCGAGAGTTAATTCGCGAGGTTAACGCGAGTTTAACGCAAGCTTATCCACGATATTAATGCGCAAGGTTATCGTGAGATTATCGGGTTTAAAGCGAATTTATTCACGAAATTAACGCGAGTCTATTCGGTAGGTTAACGCGAGTTTATCTGCAAGGTTAACTCGAGTTTTCCGCGAGTTTATCCATGATTATAACGCGAGTTTATGCCCGAGGTTATCGCGAGTTTAGCCGCGTGTTTTTTGGCTGGTCACTCCGTGAGGATAACGTGAGTTTGGCACGTGTTCGTCCGCGAGTTTAACGCGAGTATATCCCCAAGGTTAACGCGATATTAACGCGAATTAATCCACGAGGTTAACACGAGATTAACTCCTCGAGTTAATCCAGGAGATTAATACTAATTAATCCGTGAGGTTAACGCGAATTTAACGAGTGTTTGTCCACGAGTTGAACGCGAGTTTATCCCCGAGGTTAAAGCGAGATTAGCGCGAGTTTATCGGCGAGATTAACGCGAGTTTAACGCAAGTTTAATGCGAGAAAATCCGCGATGTTAACATGTGTTTAGCCGCGAGTTTAACGCGAGTTTATCCCCGAGGCTAAGGCGAGTTTAACACGAGTGTAACGCGAGTTAATCTGCGCAGCTAATGCGTGATGATACGCAACGTTAACGCGAGGTTAGCGCGTGATTATACGCGAATTTAACGCGTGATTGTCCGCGAGTTTAACGCGAGTATATCCCCAAGGTTAACACGAGATTAACGCGAGTTAATTCGCGATGTTAACGCGTGTTTATCCGTGCGGTTATCGCGAGTTGATCCGCGAGTTTAACGCGAGGTAAACCACGAGGTTAAAGCGACTTTATCCCCGATGTTAACGCGAGTTTATCCGCGAGTTAATCAGCAAGGTTAACGCGACTTTAATTCGAGTTTATTTGGGAGGTTAACTCGAGTTTAGCGCGCGTTTATCCGCGAGTTTAACACAACTCGTGTTTAACGCGAGTTTATCCGCGGAAATAATGGGAGTTTAACGGGAGTCTGTTCGCGATACAAATGCGAGTCTATCCGTAAGGGTAATGCCAGTTTAACGCAAGTTTACCCGCTGCGTTTAGTCGAGTTGAACGTGAGTTTATCCGCGACGATAACGCGAGATGATGCGTGAAGTTAACCAGAGTTTAACGCGTGTTTTTCCGCGAGGTTAACACGCATTTGGTGTGAGTTTATCCGCGAGGTTAACACACGTTTATCCACCATGAGGTTAACTTGAGTTTTTCGCGAGTTTATCGGCGATGTTAATGCAAGTTTATGCGCGAGGTTCTCGCTAGTTTATTCGCATTGTTAGCGCGAGTACAACGCGAGGTTAACTCAAGTTTAACGTAAATTTGTCCGCGAGGTTATCGCGAGTTCAGCTGCGTTGTCAGCGAGAGTTAACCCGCAAGGTTAACGCAAGTTTATCCGCGAGGTTAATGCGAGTTTAACGCGTGTTTATCCAGGATATTAATGCGAATTTATCCACAAGGTTATCGCGAGTTTATCCATGATATTATCACGAATTTGACGCGAGGTTAACATGAGTTTATCCGCGAGGTTAACGCGAGTTTGGCGTGAGTTTTTCCCGAGGTTAACACGAGGTTATCCCCAAGGTTAACTCGAGTTCAACGCGACTTTATTTGTTTGTCCGCGAGTTTAACAGGAGTTGATTCCCGAGGTTAACGTGAAATAAACGCGAGTTAATTCGCTAGGTTAACGCGTGTTTATCCACGGGACTAGCGCGAGTTTTTGCACAATGCTAACGCGAGCTTAACGCCACTTTATCCGCGAGATTAACAAGAGTCTAACTGCTAGATTAACGCGAGTTTAACGCGAGGTTAACTCGAGTTAAACACGAGTTCATCCGTGAGATAAACTTGAGTTTAACAGGAGTTTATCCGCATTGTTAGCGTGAGTTTGACGCGAGATTATCCGTGAGGTCAGCGCGTGTTTAACGCGAGTTTATCCGCAAGGTTAATGCGAGATTAACACGAGTTTATCCGCAAGGTTAACTTGAGTTTAACGCGAGTTTATTGACGATGTTAACGCGAGTTTATTTGCAAAGTTATCGCGAGATTATCCACGTTGATAGCGCGAATTAAACGCAAGGTTAACGCGAGATTAAAGCGAATTTGTCCGCGAGGTTATTACGTGTTTATAGAGACAGTGTTGTTAGAGACAGTTAATCCTTGAGGTTAATGCAAGGTTATCGCGCGAGATTATCCGTGAGGTTAACGCGTGTTTAACGCTAGTTTATCCGCAAGGTTAACGCGAGTTTAACACGAGTTTATCCACGAGGTTAACTGGAGTTTAATGCGAGTTTATCGGCGATGGTAACGCGAGTTTACGGCGAGGTTACCGCGAATTTAAACAGTTTGTCAGCGCGAGTTAAACGTGCTGTTAACGCGACTATGAGGCGAGTTCAATCGCTAGGTTATTACGAGTTTGGCACGAGTATGTCCGTGATGTCAACGTGAGATTAACCTGAGTTTATTCGCGAGGTTACTACGAATTTATCCGAGAGGTTAACTCCAGTTTAGCGGGCGTTTATGCACGAAGCTATCGCGATTTGGCGCGTGTTCATGCACGAGTTTAACGCAAGTTTACCAGCGAGGTTAACGCGAACTTTACGCGAGTTTAACACGAGTTAATCCGCGAGGTTAACTTGTGTTTATCAGCGCGGTCAGCGTGAGTTTATGTGCGACGTTAACGCGAGTTTTTTCCGCCAGATTAACGCGATTGTATCCGCGATATTAATGTGAGTTTGTGCGATAGGTTATCGCGAGTTTATTCGCGTTATTGGCGCGAGTATAACGTGTGTTTAGTCACGAGGTTAACGCGAGTTTGGCGCGAATTTATGCGCGATGTTAACGCGAGTTTATCCACGAGGTTAACTCGAGTTCAACGCCAGTTTATCGGCAATGTTAACACGGATTTATGCGCGAGGTTATCGTGAGTTTATATGCGTTGTTATCGCGAGTTTACCCGCGAGTTAATCCTCGAGATTAACGCGAATTTAACGTGTGTTTGTTCGCATGTTTTACACGAGTTTGTCGCCGCGGTTAACGCGAGATTAACTCGCGTTAATTCGTGTCGTTAACGAGGTGAGCATGAGTTTATGCAAGACCCTAACGCGAGCTTAACATGACTTTATCCGCAAGATTAACGGGAGTCTAACCGCTAGGTTAAACTGAATGTAAATCAAGGTTAACTCAAGTTCAATGGGAATTAATCTGGGAGGTTAACGCATGTTTAGATGCGAGGTTAACGCGAGTTTATTCACTAGGTTAACGCGAGTGTAACGCAACTTTAAAGTGAGTTAATCCGCGATGTTAACGTGTGTTTACCCGCAAGTTTAACGCAAATTTATCCCCGATGTTAAGGCGAGTTTAACGCAAGTTTAACGCTACTTTATCCCCGGGGTTAATGCAAGAATAATGCGAGTTAAATCAGGTGGTTAGCTCGTATTCATCCGCGGGATTAGCGCAGGTTTATGTGAGACACTAACGCGAGTTTAATCGCAAGATTAATGCGAGTTTATCCGCTAGTTTACGCGAGTTTAAAGTGAGGTTAACTAGATGTTAACGCGAGTTCATCCGGGAGGTGAATTCGAGTTTAACGGACGGGAGTTTATTCACGTTCTAAGTGCGAGGTTGAACCGAGGTTAATGCGAGAGTATCCGTGAGGTTAGCACGTGTTTAACGCCAGTTTATCCACAAGGTTATAACACGAGATTAACACGAGCATTAATCTCGCGTCAACCTTGTGAATCAACTTGCGTAAAATGCGCGTTCAACTCGCGTTAACCTCGCGTATAAACTCGCGGATAAACTCGCGGTTAAACTTACATTAACCTCGCGGAAAAACTCGCGCCAAACTCGCGACAGCTTAGCGGATAAACTCCTGTCAAACTCGCGTTAACCTTGCGTTAAACTCGCGTACAACTCGCGTTACACTCGTGGGTAAACTTGTGTCAAACTCCAGCTAACCGTGCGGATGAACATCCGTTATCCTCGCGGGTCAACTAGCGTTAATCTCGCGCCAAACTCGCGATGGCCTAGCGGATAAACTCCTGTCAAACTCGCGTTAACATTGCGTTAACCTCACGGATAAACTCGCGTAAAACTCGCGCTAACCTCATGGATAAACTCGCGATAATCTCACGATAAACTCGCGTTAACCCGGCAAATTAACTCTCGCTAACAACAGGGACAAAGTCGCGATAACCTCGCGGATAAATTTGCGTTAATATCGCCGATAAACTCGCTTTAAACTCGACTTAAACTACAGCACCTTTTCTTTGATCAGATTTCTTGGTTGCCCACAACAGCACCTTTTATTTGATCAGATGTGCCTATCTAGAAGGTTTTCTGAGAGGTTGTCATCACTTTGATGGCCTTGGTTGCCCCATAAAGAAAGGCATTATGCGGACGGGGAACATGTCAATCAACTTGTCTTCATTTGTGCCACCCTACGGCACCTTTTATTTGATCAGATTTGCCCATCTAGAAGATTTTCTAGGAGGTTGACACTTTTAGGGCCTTGGTTTCCCCATAAAGAAAGGCATTATGCGGACGAGCAACATGTCAATCAACTCGTCTTCATTTGTGCCACCCTACAGCACCTTTCATTTGATCAGATTTGCCCATCTAGGAGGTTTTCTGGGAGGTTGTCACTTTTAGGGCCTTGGTTGCCCCATAAAGAAAGGCCTTATACGGACGGGCAACATGCCAATCAACTCGTCTTCATTTGTGACACCCTACAGCACCTTTTATTTGATCAGATTTGCCCATCTAGAAGGTTGTCTGGGAGGTTGTCACTTTTAGGACCTTGGTTGCCCCATAAAGAAAGCATTATGCGGATGGGCAACATGTCAGTCAACTCGTCTTCATTTGTGCTACCCTACAGCACCTTTTATTTGATCAGATTTGCTCATCTAGAAGGTTTTCTGGGAGGTTGTCACTTTTAAGGCCTTGGTTGCCCCATAAAGAAAGGCTTATGGGGACACGCAACATGTCAATCAACTCGTCTTCATTTGTGCCACCCTACAGCACCTTTTATTTGATCAGATTTGCCCATCTAGAAGGTTTTCTGGGAGGTTGTCACTTTTAGGGCCTTGGTTGCCCCATAAAGAAAGGCCCTATGTGGATGGGCAACATGTCAGTCAACTCGTCTTCATTTGTGCCACCCTACAGCACTTTTTATTTGATCAGATTTGCCATCTAGAAGGTTTTCTGGGAGGTTGTGACTTTTAAGGCCTTGGTTGCCCCATAAAAAAGTCCTTATGCGGACGAGCAACATGTCAATGAACTCGCCTTTATTTGTGCCACCCTACAACACCTTTTATTTGATCAGATTTGCCCATCTAGAAGGTTTTCTGGGAGGCTGTCACTTTTAGGGCCTTGGTTGCTCCATAAAGAAAGGTCTTATGTGGATGGGCAACATGTCGTCACCTCGTCTTCATTTGTGCCACCCTACATCACCTTTTATTTGATCAGATTCGCCCATCTAGGAGGTATTCTGGGAAGTTGTCACTTTAAGGATCTTGGTGGCCCCATAAAGGCCTTATGCAGATGGGCAACATGTCAATCAACTCGTCTTCATTTGTGCCACCCTACAGCAGGTGCCATTTTTCCTGTTTTGATGGAATAAAAAATGTCAAAATGTCAAATAAGGAATAAGTAACTAACACATCGCTGAGAATTTGGCAAGTTTGTCACATTTAGGCATCAAGTTCAGCCCCTTTCAGGGGTCCCACAGGGAAGGTCAAGGTCACCAAAAATTTGTCTCGTTCTATGCCACATTACACCACAGTTTGTTTGTCAAAATTCCTCCATTATAGGGGAATTTGGCAAGTTTGTCACTTTTAGGGGTCATGTTCAGCCCCTTTTAGGGGTCCCACAGGGAAGGTCAAGCTGTCATTAAATTTGTCTCGTTCTGTGCCACCTACACCACAGTTTGTCTAGCAAAATGTCTCTATTATAGGGGAATTTGTCAAATTTGTCACTTTTAGGGGTCAAGTACAGGGGGGGGGGGTCCCACAGGGAAGGTCAAGGTCTCATTAAATTTGTCTCTGTGCCACCCTACACCACAGTTTTTTTGGCAACATTTTTCTATTATAGGGAAATTTGGCAAGTTTGTCACTTTTAGTGGTCAAGTTCAGCCCCTTTTAGGGGTCCCACAGGGAAGGTCAAGGTGTCATTGAATTTGTCTCGTTCTGTGCCACCCTACACCACAGTTTGTTTAGCAAAATTTCTCTGTTATAGGGGAATATGTCAAGTTTGTCACTTTTAGGGTCAAGTTCAGCCCCTTTTAGGGGTCACACAGGGAAGGTCAAGGTGTCCAAAAAATTGCCTCTTTCTGTGCCACCCTACACCAAAGTTTGTTTGGCACAATTCCTCCATTATAGGGGAATTTGGCAAGTTTGTCACTTTTTAGGGGTCATGTTCATCCCCTTTTCGGGGTCCCACAGGGAAGGTCAAGGTGTCATTAAATTTGTCTCGTTCTGTGCCACCCTACACCATGGTTTGTTTTGGTAAAATTACTCCATTATAGGGGAATTTGTCAAATTTGTCACTTTTAGGGGTCAAGTTCAGCCCCTTTTAGGGGTCCCACAGGGAAGGTCATGGTGTCCAAAAAATTGTCTCCTTCTGTGCCACCCTACACCAAAGTTTGTTTGGCAAAATTCCTCAATTATAGGGGAAATTGGCAAGTTTGTCACTTTTAGGGGTCATGTTCAGCCCCTTTTAGGGGTCCAACAGGGAATGTCAAGGAGTTGTTAAATTTTCCTCGTTCTGTGTCACCCTACACCATAGTTTGTTTGGCAAAATTACTCCATTATAGGGAAATTTGGAAAGTTTGTCACTTTTAGGGGTCAAGTTCGGCCCCTTTTAGGGGTTACACAAGGAAGGTTAAGGTGTCCAAAAATTGTCTCCTTCTGTGCCACCCTACACCACAGTTTGTTTGGCAAAATTCCCCCATTATAGGAGAATTTGGCAAGTTTCTCACTTTTAGGGGTCATGTTCAGCCCCTTTTAGGGGTCCCACAGGGAAGTTCAAGGTGTTATTAAATTTGTCTCGTTCTGTGGCATCCTACACCACAGTTTGTTGAACAAAATTTCTCTGTTATAGGGGAATTTGTCAAGTTTGTCACTTTTAGAGGTCAAGTTCAGCCCCTTTTAGGGGTCCCACAGGGAAGGTCAAGGTCTCCCAAAAATTGGCTCCTTCTGTGCCACCCTACACCAAAGTTTGTTTGGCAAAATTCGGCCATTATAGGGAATTTGGCAAGTTTGTCACTTTTAGGGGTCATGTTCAGCCCATTTTAGGGGTCCCACAGGGAAGGTCAAGGTGTCCTTGAATTTGTCTCGTTCTGTGCCACCCTAAACCATAGTTTGTTTGTTAAAATTCCTCCATTATAGGAGAATTTGGCAAGTTTATGGTCATGTTCAGCCCCTTTTAGGGGTTCAACAGAGAACGTCAAGGAGCTGTTAAATTTTCCTCGATCTGTGCCACCCGACACCATAGTTTGTTTGGCAAAATTACTCCATTATAGGGGATTTGGCAAATTTGTCGCTTTAGGGGTCACGTTCAGCCCCTTTCAGGGGTCCCACAGGGAAGGTCATGGAGTCCAAAAAAATGTCTCCTTCTGTGCCACCCTACACCACAGTTTGTTTATCAAAATTCCTCTATTATAGGGGAAATTGGCAAGTTTGTCACATTTAGGGGTCAGATTCAGCCCCTTTTAGGGGTCCCACAGGGAAGGTCAAGGTGTCATTAAATTTGTCTCGTTCTGTGCCACCCTACACCACAGTGTGTTTAGCAAAATTTCTCTATAACAGGGGAATTTGTCAGGTTTGTCACTTTTAGGGGTCAAGTTTAGCCCCTTTTAGGGGTCCCACAGGGAAGGTCAAGGTGTCCAAAAAATTGTCTCCTTCTGTGCCACCCTACACCACAGTTTGTTTGGCAAAATTCCTCCATTATAGGGGAATTTGGCAAGTTTGTCACTTTTAGGGGTCATGTTCAGCCCATTTTAGGGGTCCCACAGGGAAGGTCAAGGTGTCATTAAATTTGTCTCGCTCTGTGCCACCCAAGACCACAGTTTGTTTAGCAAAATTTGGCAAGTTTGTCACTTTTAAGGGTCAAGTTTAGCCCCTTTTAGGGGTCCCACAGGGAAGGTCAAGGTGTCATTAAATTTGTCTCATTCTGTGCCACCCTATACCATAGTTTGTTTGGTAAAATTACTCCATTATAGGGAAATTTGGCAAGTTTGTCACTTTTAGGGGTCATGTTCAGCCCCTTTTAGGGGTCCCACAGGGAAGGTCAAGGTGTCCTTGAATTTGTCTTGTTCTGTGTCACCCTACACCACAGTTTGTTTGTTAAAATTCCTCCATTTTAGGGGAATTTTACAAATTTGTCACTTTTAGGGGTCATGTTCAGCCCCTTTTAGGGGTCACACAGGGAAGGTCGGGGTGTCATTAAATTTGTCTCGTTCTGTGCCACCCTACACCATGGTTTGTTTGGTAAAATTACTCCATTATAGGGGAATTTGTCAAGTTTGTCACTTTTAGGGGTCAAGTTCAGCCCCTTTTAGGGGGTCCCACAGGGAAGGTCAAGGTGTCATTAAATTTGTCTCGCTCTGTGCCACCCACGACCACAGTTTGTTTAGCAAAATTTCTCTATTATAGGGGAATTTGGCAAGTTTGTCACTTTTAAGGGTCAAGTTTAGCCCCTTTTAGGGGTCCCACAGGGAAGGTCAAGGTGTCATTAAATTTGTCTCATTCTGTGCCACCCTATACCATAGTTTGTTTGGCAAAATTACTCCATTATTGGGAAATTTGGCAAGTTCGTCACTTTTAGGGGTCATGTTCAGCCCCTTTTAGGAGTCCCACAGGGAAGGTCAAGGTGTCCGAAAAATTGTCTCCTTCTGTGCCACCCCACACCACAGTTTGTTTGGCAAAATTCCTCCATTATAGGGGAATTTGGCAAGTTTGTCACCTTTAGGGGTCATGTTCAGCCCCTTTTAGGGATCCCACAGGAAAGTTCAGGTGTTATTAAATTTGTCTCATTCTGTGCCACCCTACACCACAATTTGTTTGGCAAAATTCGGCCATTATAGGGGAATTTGGCAAGTTTGTCACTTTTAGAGGTCAAGTTCAGCTCCTTTTAGGGGTCCCACAGGGAAGGTGAAGGTGTCCAAAAAATTGTCTCCTTCTGTGCCACCCTACACCAAAGTTTGTTTGGTAAAATTCGGCCATTATAGGGGAATTTGGCAAGTTTGTCACATTTAGGGGTCATGTTCAGCCCATTTTAGGGGTCCCACAGGGAAGGTCAAGGTGTCCTTGAATTTGTCTCATTCTGTGCCACCCTACACCGCAGTTTGTTTAGCAAAATTCCTCCATTATAGGGGAATTTGGCAAGTTTGTCACTTTTAGGGGTCATGTTCAGCCCCATTTAGGGGTCCCACAGGGAAGGTCAAGGGGTCATTAAATTTGTCTCGTTCTGTGCCACCCTACACCATAGTTTGTTTGGCAAAATTCCGCCATTATAGGGGAATTTGGCAAGTTTGTCACTTTTAGTGGTCAAGTTCAGCCCCGTTTAGGGGTCCCACAGGGAAGGTCAAGGTGTAATTGAATTTGTATCGTTCTGTGCCGCCCTACACCACAGTTTGTTTAGCAAAATTCTGTTATAGGGGAATATGTCAAGTTCGTCACTTTTAGGGTCAAGTTCAGCCCCTTTTAGGGGTCACACAGGGAAGGTCAAGGTGTCCAAAAAATTGCCTCCTTCTGTGCCACCCTACACCAAAGTTTGTTTGGCAAAATTCCTCCATTATAGGGGAATTTGGCAAGTTTGTCACTTTTAGGGGTCATGTGCATCCCCTTTTAGGGGTCCCACAGGGAAGGTCAAGGTGTCATTTAATTTGTCTCGTTCAGTGCCACCCTACACCATGGTCTGTTTGGTAAAATTACTCCATTATAGGGGAATTTGTCAAATTTGTCACTTTTAGGGGTCAAGTTCAGTCCCTTTTAGGGGTCCCACAGGGAAGGTCATGGTGTCCAAAAAATTGTCTCCTTCTGTGCCACCCTACACCAAAGTTTGTTTGGCAAAATTCCTCAATTATAGGGGAAATTGTCAAGTTTGTCACTTTTAGGGGTCATGTTCAGCCCCTTTTAGGGGTCCAACAGGGAATGCAAAGGAATTGTTAAATTTTCCTCGTTCTGTGCCACCCTACACCATAGTTTGTTTGGCAAAATTACTCCATTATAGGGAAATTTGGAAAGTTTGTCAATTTTAGGGGTCAAGTTCGGCCCCTTTTAGGGGTTACACAAGGAAAGTTAAGGTGTCCAAAAATTGTCTCCTTCTGTGCCACCCTACACCACAGTTTGTTTGGCAAAATTACTCCATTATAGGGGAATTTGGCAAGTTTGTCACTTTTAGGGGTCATGTTCAGCCCCTTTTAGGGGTCCCACAGGGAAGTTCAAGGTGTTATTAAATTTGTCTCGTTCTGTGCCACCCTACACCACAGTTTGTTGAACAAAATTTCTCTGTTATAGGGGAATTTGTCAAGTTTGTCACTTTTAAAGGTCATGTTCAGCCCCTTTTAGGGGCCCCACAGGGAAGGTCAAGGTGTCCAAAAAATTGTCTCCTTCTGTGCCACCCTACACCAAAGTTTGTTTGGCAAAATTCGGCCATTATAGGGGAATTTGGCAAGTTTGTCACTTTTAGGGGTCATGTTCAGCCCATTTTAGGGGTCCCACAGGGAAGGTCAAGGTGTCCTTGAATTTGTCTCATTCTGTGCCACCCTAAACCATAGTTTGTTAAAATTCCTCCATTATAGGGGAATTTGGCAAGTTTGTCACCTTTTAGGGGTCATGTTCAGCCCCTTTTAGGGGTCCCACAGGGAAGGTCAAGGTGTCATTCAATTTGTCTCGTTCTGTGCCACCCTACACCATGGTTTGTTTGCTAAAATTACTCCATTATAGGGGAATTTGTCAAATTTGTCACTTTTACAGGTCAAGTTCGGCCCCTTTTAGGGGGCCCACAGGGAAGGTTAAGGTGTCCAAAAATTTGTCTCCTCTTGTGCCACCCTACACCAAAGTTTGTTTGGCAAAATTCGGCCATTATAGGGGAATTTGGCAAGTTTGTCACTTTTAGGGGTCATGTTCAGCCCATTTTAGGGGTCCCACAGGGAAGGTCAAGGTGTCCTTGAATTTGTCTCGTTCTGTGCCACCCTAAACCATAGTTTGTTTGTTAAAATTCCTCCATTATAGGGGAATTTGGCAAGTTTGTCACTTTTAGGGGTCATGTTCAGCCCCTTTTAGGGGTCCCACAGGGAAGGTCAAGGTGTCATTCAATTTGTCTCGTTCTGTGCCACCCTACACCATGGTTTGTTTGGTAAAATTACTCCATTATAGGGGAATTTGTCAAATTTGTCACTTTTACAGGTCAAGTTCGGCCCCTTTTAGGGGGCCCACAGGGAAGGTTAAGGTGTCCAAAAATTTGTCTCCTCTTGTGCCACCCTACACCACAGTGTGTTTGGCAAAATTCCTCCATTATAGGGGAATTTGGCAAGTTTGTCACTTTTAGGGGTCATGTTCAGCCCCTTTTAGGGGTCCCACAGGAAAGTTCAAGGTGTTATTAAATTTGTCTCCTTCTGTGCCACCCTACACCACAGTTTGTTGAACAAAATTTCTCTGTTATAGGGGAATTTGTCAAGTTTGTCACTTCTAGAGGTCAAGTTCAGCCCCTTTTAGGGGTCCCACAGGGAAGGTCAAGGTGTCCAAAAAATTGTCTCCTTCTGTGCCACCCTACACCAAAGTTTGTTTGGCAAAATTCCTCCATTATAGGGGAATTTGGCAAGTTTGTCACTTTTAGGGGTCATGTTCAGCCTCTTTTAGGGGTCCCACAGGAAAGTTCAAGGTGTTATTAAATTTGTCTCCTTCTGTGCCACCCTACACCACAGTTTGTTGAACAAAATTTCTCTGTTATAGGGGAATTTGTCAAGTTTGTCATTTCTAGAGGTCAAGTTCAGCCCCTTTTAGGGGTCCCACAGGGAAGGTCAAGGTGTCCAAAAATTGTCTCCTTCTGTGCCACCCTACACCAAAGTTTGTTTGGCAAAATTCCGCCATTATAGGGGGATTTGGCAAGTTTGTCACTTTTAGGGGTCATGTTCAGCCCATTTTAGGGGTCCCACAGGGAAGGTCAAGGTGTCATTTAATTTGTCTCGTTCAGTGCCACCCTACACCATGGTTTGTTTGGTAAAATTACTCCATTATAGGGGAATTTGTCAAATTTGTCACTTTTAGGGGTCAAGTTCAGTCCCTTTTAGGGGTCCCACAGGGAAGGTCATGGTGTCCAAAAAATTGTCTCCTTCTGTGCCACCCTACACCAAAGTTTGTTTGGCAAAATTCCTCAATTATAGGGGAAATTGTCAAGTTTGTCACTTTTAGGGGTCATGTTCAGCCCCTTTTAGGGGTCCAACAGGGAATGCAAAGGAATTGTTAAATTTTCCTCATTCTGTGCCACCCTACACCATAGTTTGTTTGGCAAAATTACTCCATTATAGGGAAATTTGGAAAGTTTGTCAATTTTAGGGGTCAAGTTCGGCCCCTTTTAGGGGTTACACAAGGAAGGTTAAGGTGTCCAAAAATTGTCTCCTTCTGTGCCACCCTACACCACAGTTTGTTTGGCAAAATTCCTCCATTATAGGGGAATTTGGCAAGTTTGTCACTTTTAGGGGTCATGTTCAGCCCCTTTTAGGGGTCACACAGGGAAGTTCAAGGTGTTATTAAATTTGTCTCGTTCTGTGCCACCCTACACCACAGTTTGTTGAACAAAATTTCTCTGTTATAGGGGAATTTGTCAAGTTTGTCACTTTTAGAGGTCAAGTTCAGCCCCTTTTAGGGGCCCCACAGGGAAGGTCAAGGTGTCCAAAAAATTGTCTCCTTCTGTGCCACCCTACACCAAAGTTTGTTTGGCAAAATTCGGCCATTATAGGGGAATTTGGCAAGTTTGTCACTTTTAGGGGTCATGTTCAGCCCATTTTAGGGGTCCCACAGGGAAGGTCAAGGTGTCCTTGAATTTGTCTCATTCTGTGCCACCCTAAACCATAGTTTGTTTGTTAAAATTCCTCCATTATAGGGGAATTTGGCAAGTTTGTCACCTTTTAGGGGTCATGTTCAGCCCCTTTTAGGGGTCCCACAGGGAAGGTCAAGGTGTCATTCAATTTGTCTCGTTCTGTGCCACCCTACACCATGGTTTGTTTGGTAAAATTACTCCATTATAGGGGAATTTGTCAAATTTGTCACTTTTACAGGTCAAGTTCGGCCCCTTTTAGGGGGCCCACAGGGAAGGTTAAGGTGTCCAAAAATTTGTCTCCTCTTGTGCCACCCTACACCAAAGTTTGTTTGGCAAAATTCGGCCATTGTAGGGGAATTTGGCAAGTTTGTCACTTTTAGGGGTCATGTTCAGCCCATTTTAGGGGTCCCACAGGGAAGGTCAAGGTGTCCTTGAATTTGTCTCGTTCTGTGCCACCCTAAACCATAGTTTGTTTGTTAAAATTCCTCCATTATAGGGGAATTTGGCAAGTTTGTCACTTTTAGGGGTCATGTTCAGCCCCTTTTAGGGGTCCCACAGGGAAGGTCAAGGTGTCATTCAATTTGTCTCGTTCTGTGCCACCCTACACCATGGTTTGTTTGGTAAAATTACTCCATTATAGGGGAATTTGTCAAATTTGTCACTTTTACAGGTCAAGTTCGGCCCCTTTTAGGGGGCCCACAGGGAAGGTTAAGGTGTCCAAAAATTTGTCTCCTCTTGTGCCACCCTACACCACAGTTTGTTTGGCAAAATTCCTCCATTATAGGGGAATTTGGCAAGTTTGTCACTTTTAGGGGTCATGTTCAGCCCCTTTTAGGGGTCCCACAGGAAAGTTCAAGGTGTTATTAAATTTGTCTCCTTCTGTGCCACCCTACACCACAGTTTGTTGAACAAAATTTCTCTGTTATAGGGGAATTTGTCAAGTTTGTCACTTCTAGAGGTCAAGTTCAGCCCCTTTTAGGGGTCCCACAGGGAAGGTCAAGGTGTCCAAAAAATTGTCTCCTTCTGTGCCACCCTACACCAAAGTTTGTTTGGCAAAATTCCTCCATTATAGGGGAATTTGGCAAGTTTGTCACTTTTAGGGGTCATGTTCAGCCTCTTTTAGGGGTCCCACAGGAAAGTTCAAGGTGTTATTAAATTTGTCTCCTTCTGTGCCACCCTACACCACAGTTTGTTGAACAAAATTTCTCTGTTATAGGGGAATTTGTCAAGTTTGTCATTTCTAGAGGTCAAGTTCAGCCCCTTTTAGGGGTCCCACAGGGAAGGTCAAGGTGTCCAAAAATTGTCTCCTTCTGTGCCACCCTACACCAAAGTTTGTTTGGCAAAATTCCGCCATTATAGGGGGATTTGGCAAGTTTGTCACTTTTAGGGGTCATGTTCAGCCCATTTTAGGGGTCCCACAGGGAAGGTCAAGGTGTCCCTGAATTTGTCTCGTTCTGTGCCACCCTACACCACAGTTTGTTTGGCAAAATTCCTCCATTATAGGGGAATTTGGCAAGTTTGTCACTTTTAGGGGTCATGTTCAGCCCCTTTTATGGGTCCCACAGGGAAGGTCAAGGTGTCATTGAATTTGCCTCGTTCTGTGCCACCCGACAGCATAGTTTGTTTGGCAAAATTACTCCATTATAGGGAAATTTGGCAAGTTTGTCACGTTTAGGGGTCATGTTCAGCCCCTTTTATGGGTCACACGGGGAAGGTCAATGCGTCATTAAATTTGTCTCGTTCTGTGCCACCCTACACCACAGTTTGTTTAGCCAAATTTCTCTGTTATAGGGGAATTTGGCAAGTTTGTCTCTTTTAGGGGTCATGTTCAGCCCCTTTTAGGGGTCCCACAGGGAAGTTCAAGGTGTCCAAAATATTGTCTCCTTCTGTGCCGCCCTACACCAAAGTTTGTTTGGCAAAATTCCTCCATTATATGGGAAATTGGCAAGTTTGTCACTATTAGGGGTCATGTTCAGCCCCTTTTAGGGGTCCCACAGGGAAGGTCAAGGTGTCTTTAAATTTGTCTCGTTCTGTGCCACCCTACACCATAGTTTGTTTGGCAAAATTACTCCATTATAGGGGAATATGGCAAGTTTGTCACTTTTAGGGGTCGAGTTCAGCCCCTTTGTGGGGTCCCACAGGGAAGGTCAAGGTGTCATTAAATTTGTCTCGTTCTGTGCCACCCTACACCATAGTTTGTTCGGCAAAATTACTCCATTATAGGGTAATTTGGCAAGTTTGTCACTTTTAGGGTGTCAAGTTCAGCCCCTTTTAGAGGTCCCACAGGGAAGGTCAAGGTGTCCAAAAAATTGTCTCCTTCTGTGCCACCCTACACCACAGTTTGTTTAGCAAAATTCCTCCATTGTAGGGGAATTTGACAAGTTTGTCACTTTTAGGGGTCAAGTTCAGCCCCTTTTTGGGGTCCCACAGGGAAGGTCAAGGTGTCCAACAAATTGTCTCCTTCTGTGCCACCCTACACCACAGTTTTTTTGGCAAAAGTCCTCAGTTGTAGGTGAATTTGGCAAGTTTGTCACTTTTAGAGGTCATGTTCAGCCCCTTTTGGGGGTCGCACAGGGAAGGTCAAGGTGTCATTAAATTTGCCTCGTTCTGTGTCACCCTACACCACAGTTTGTTTAGCAAAATCTTGTCTTGTTCTGTGCCACCATACACCCCACTTTGTTTGGCAAAAAATCTCCATTATAGGTGAATTTGGCAAGTTTGCCACTTTTAGGGGTCAAGTTCAGCCCCTTTTTGGGGTCCCACGGGGAAGGTCAAGGTGTCCAAAAAATTGTCTCCTTCTGTGCCACCCTACTCGACAGTTTTTTTTGGCAAAATTCCTCAGTTGTAGGTGAATTTGGCAAGTTTGTCACTTTTAGGGGTCATGTTCAGCCCCTTTTGGGGGTCCCACAGGGAAGGTCAAGGTGTCATTAAATTTGCCTCGTTCTGTGTCACCCTACACCACAGTTTGTTTAGCAAAATCTTGTCTTGTTCTGTGCCACCATACACCCCACTTTGTTTGGCAAAAATTCTCCATTATAGGTGAATTTGGCAAGTTTGCCACTTTTAGGGGTCAAGTTCAGCCCCTTTTTGGGGTCCCACACGGAAGGTCAAGGTGTCCAAAAAATTGTCTCCTTCTGTGCCACCCTAAACCACAGATTTTTTGGCAAAATTCCTCAGTTGTAGGTGAATTTGGCAAGTTTGTCACTTTTAGGGGTCATGTTCAGCCCCTTTTGGGGGTCCCACAGGGAAGGTCAAGGTGTCCTTAAATTTGCCTCGTTCTGTGTCACCCTACACCACAGTTTGTTTAGCAAAATTTCTCCATTATAGGGGAATTTGTCAAGTTTGTCACTTTTAGGGGTCAAGTTCAGCCCCTTTTAGTGGTCCCACAGGGAAGGTTGAGGTGTCCAAAAAATTGTCTCCTTCTGTGCCACCCTACAACGCAGTTTGTTTGGCAAAATTACTCCATTATATGGGAATTTGTCAAGTTTGTCACTTTTAGGGGTCAAGTTCAGCCCCTTTTTGGGGTCCCACAGGGAAGTTCAAGGTGTCCAAAAAACTGTCTCCTTCTGTGCCACCCTACACCACAGTTTGTTTAGCAAAATTCCTCCATTATAGGGGAATTTGGCAAGTTTGTCACTTTTAGGGGTCAAGTTCAGCCCCTTTTAGGGGTCCCACAGGGAAGGTCAAGGTGTCATTAAATTTGTCGTGTTCTGTGCCACCCTACACCATAGTTTGTTTGTACAATTTTCCTTTATTTTCGAATGTCGAATAAGGAAAAAGGAATAAGTAGGTAACTTCACAGTGCTGAAAGTGTGTTCATTTGATCCAGTAGGGTCTCTAGATGTGCATAAGGGTTTTTTTTTATTTGGCCCCCATGTAGCGCCACTTCTGTCGTTAGAGAATCGGTTTCCAGTAGAAGGCCTCCAGCGGTTTTAATTCGAAACGTTGAAAGTGTGTTAATATGTTCCAGTATGGTCTCTAGCTGTGCATAAGGTTTTCAGCTTTTTTCTTTGGCCCCGTGGCGCACCCGTAGCGCCAATTTTGTCGTTAGAGAATCGGTTTGTGGCGAAAGGCTCCCAGAGGTTTTAATTCGGAACGTTTAAAGTGTGTTCATATGTTCCAGTAGGGTCTCTAGATGTGCATAAATGTGTTGGATTTTTTATTCGGCCCCGAGGGAGCACCCGTAGTACCACCTTTGCCGTTAGAGAATCGGTTTGTGGCGAAAGGCTCCCAGAGGTTTTAATTCAAAACTTTGAAAGTGTGTTCATACGTTCCAGTAGGATGTCTAGATGTGCATGAAGGTTTTGAATTTTTAATTCGGCCCCAAGTGGAGCTCGTAGCGCCACTTTTGTCGTTAGAGAATCGGTTTCCGGCAAAAGTTCCTAGGTGTTTTAATTCGAAACGTTGAATGTGTGTTCATATGTTCCGGTAGGGTCTCTAGATGTGCATAAAGGTTTAGGAATTTTGTTTCAGCCTAGTGTGGCGCCCGTAGCGCCACTTTTGTTGATAGAGAATCGGTTTCCGGCAAAAGGCTCCTAGGGATTTTAATTCGAAACACTGTAGGCGTGTTCGTATGTTCAGGTAGGGTCTCTAGATGTGCATAAAGGTTTTGAATTTTTGATCCGGTCCCATATGGCTCCCGTCATGCAACTTTTGTCGTTAGACAATCGGTTTGTGGCAAAAAGGCTCCTAGGGGCTTTAATTCGAAATGTTAAAAGTGCGATCATATGATCAGGTAGGGTCTGCAGATGGGCATAAAGGTGTCGAATTTTTTATTTGGCACAATGTGGCACCCATAGCGACAACTTTGAATGTGTGTTCATGTCTCTAGATGTGCGTAAAGGTTTCGGAATTTTGATTCGGCCCAGTGTGGCGCCAGACGCGCCACTTTTGTTGGTAGAGAATCGGTTTCCAGCAAAAGGCTCCTATGGGTTTTAATTCGAAACGCTGTAAGTGTGTTCATATGTTCCGGTAGGGTCTCTACATGTGCATAAAGGTTTTGAATTTTTGATCCGGTCCCGTATGGTTCCCGTCATGCCACTTTTGTCTTTAGACAATCGGTTTGTGGCAAAAAGCTACTAGGGGGTTCAATTCGAAATGTTGAAAGTGTGTTCATATGTTCCAGTAGGGTCTCTAGATGTGCATAAAGGTGTTGGATTTTTTATTCGGCCCCGAGGGAGCACCCGTAGTGCCACCTTTGTCGTTAGAGAATCGGTTTGTGGCGAAAGGCTCCTAGAGGTTTTAACTCGAAACGTTGAAAGTGTGTTCATACATTCCAGTAGGATATCTACATGTGCATAAAGCTTTTGGATTTTTAATTCGGCCCAAGTGTTGTAAGTGTGTTCATATGTTCGGGTATGGTATCTAGATGTGCATAAAAGTTTTGAATTTTTGATCCGGTCCTGTATGGATCCCGTCATGCCACTTTTGTCGTTAGAGAATCGGATTGTGGCGAAAGACTCCTGGAAGTTTTAACTCGAAACGTTGAAAGTGTGTTCATACGTTCCAGTAGGATGTCTATATGTGCATAAAGGTTTCGGAATTTTGATTCGGCCCAGTGTGGCGCCCGTCGCGCCACTATTTTTGATAGAGAATCGGTTTCCAGCAAAAGACTCCTAGAGGTTTTAATTTGAAATGCTGTAAATGTGTTCTTATGTTCAGGAAGGGTGTCTAGAAATGCATAAAGGTTTCGAATTTTTGATCCAGGTCCTGTATGGCACCCGTCAAGCCATTTTTGTCGTTAGACAATCCGTTTGTGGCAAAAAGCCCCTAGGGGTTTTAATTCGAAATGTTGGAAGTGTGTTCATATGTTCAGGTAGAATCTCTAGATGTGCATAAAGGGGATGGATTTTTTATTCGGCCCCGTGGGGCACCCGTAGCGCTACTTTTGTCGTTAGAGAATCGGTTTGTGGCGAAAGGCTCCTAGGGGTTTTAATTCGAAACGTTGAAAGTGTGTTACAAGTTCCAGTAAGATGTCTATCTGTGCATAAAGCTTTTGCATTTTAATTCGGCCCCAAGTGGTGGCCGTAGCGCCACTTTGTCGTTAGAGAATCGGTTTCCAACAAAAACTCCTTGGTGTTTTAATTCGTAACGTTGAAAATGTATTCATATGTTCCGGTAGTGTCTCTAGATGTGGATAATGGTTTCAGGATTTTGAAAGTGTGTTCATACATTCCAGTCGGATGTCCAGATGTGCATAGAGGTTTTGGATTTTTAATTTGGCCCCATGTGGTGCCCGTAGCGCCATTTTTGTCGTTAGAGAATCGGTTTCGGGTGAAAGGACCTAAGCGTTTTAATTTGAAATGTTGAAATGTAAAGATGTGCATAAAGGTTTCAGATTTTTGATTCGGTCCCCATGTAGCGCCCGTAGCACCACTTTCGTCGTTAGAGAAGAACCAGTTTCCGGCAAAAGGCTCCTAGGGGCTTTAAATCGAAACGCTTGAAGTGTGTTCATATGTTCAGGTAGGATCTCTAGATGTGCATAAAGGTTTTGAATTTTTGATCCGGTCCCGTATGGCTCCCGGCATGCAACTTTTGTCGTTAGACAATCGGTTTGAGGCAAAAGGCTCCTAGGGGTTTTAATTCGAAATGTTGAAGGTGTGCTCATATGTTCAGGTAGAGTCACCAGATGTGCAAAAAGGTGTCGGATTTTTTATTCGGCCCCGTGGGGCACCCGTAGCGCCACTTTTGTCGTTAGAGAATCGGTTTGTGGCGAAAGGCTCCTTGGGGTTTTAATTCGAAACGTTGAAAGTGTGTTACACGTTCCAGTAGGATGTCTAGTTGTGCTTAAAGGTTTTGGATTTTAATTCGGCCCAAGTGGTGGCCCTAGCGCCACTTTCGTCGTTAAAGAATCGGTTTCCAGCAAAAGCGCCTTGGTGTTTTAATTCGTAACGTTGAAAGTGTGTTCATATGATGCGATAGTGTCTCTAGATGTGGATAATGGTGTTGGGATTTTGATTCGGCCCAGTGTGAGAATTGGTTTCCAGCAAAAATCCCCTTGGTGTTTTAATTCGAAACGCTGAAAGTGTGTTCATATGTTCAGGCAGGGTCTTTATTTGTCTTTATATGTGCATAAAGATTTCAGATTTATGATTCGGCCCCATGTGGCACCTGTAGCGCCTCTTTTGTCATTACACATTCGATTTTTAAAGGCGCCTAGGGGTTTTAATTCGAAATGTTGAAAGTATCAAATGGCCGTTTCATATCTTCCTTGGGTGGCAACAAGTAAAGATATGTTCCGCATTTCACGTTCTTCACTGTATTTAAGTGTAAATTATGGACAAACAATACCGTATCATATCTTCCTTGGATGGTAACAAGTGAAGATATATTCCGCGTTATTACGAGCAAAATTTCTTCTTAGCCTTAGAATTACGAGCATTCAATCATTTTATGGACAAACAATACCGTATCATATCTTCCTTGGGTGGTAACAAGTGAAGATATATTCCGCGTTATTACGAGCAAAATTTGTTCTCAGCCTTAGAATAACGAGCATTCAATCTTTTATCTCAACCTCGCCGCACAGGTACTCGGCACAAGCTAGGAAATCGAAAGAAAAATGACATTTGATACCATTTTTGAATCGATGCTGACGTGCCCCTATAATGGTATATAAAAATTAACAAGGTACGCAACCCGACTTCTCCCAGCTGTCATGAACAACCCAAGAACACCCAACGGTCGTGTAATACACCTCTGTAAAGCTTATTCATTCCCCTTTCCACTGATACCGGATACTATTGGATACGTTATGTGAATCAGTGGTATAATGAAGATGTATGCTATCGTTTTCGAAAAGCGAGTTGTGTACCTTGTTAAAATTTATATACCATTATAGGGGCACGTCAGCATCGATTCAAAAATGGTATCAAATATCATTTTTCTTTCGATTTCCCAGCTTGTGCCGAGTACCTGTGCCTCGTCCTGATAAAAGTGGCAGAAGCGAGTTCGCATACAATATTCACTCATTCAACCATTCCTTGACCCCGAATTGTTCAACCGCGTTGTTCTCCATATTCAATTGTATTGCTTGTAAAATCACTGTATCATATCTCCCCTGGGTGGCAACGTGTACAGATATGTTCCCCGTTTCATGTTGTTCCCCGTATCCGAGTCTATTACGCGCAAAATAACCGTATCATATCTTCCTTGGGTGGCAACAAGTAAAGATATGCACCGTGCTTCACTTTGCTCTTTGTATTCAAGTGTAAATTATGCAAAAATACCGTATAATATCTTCCTTGGGTGGCAACAAGTAAAGATATGTCCCGCGTTATTACGCAAAAAGCAAATATGAATTAGCCTAACTATTGTTAAAACCTCGCCCTGATAACAGAGGTAGAGGCAAGTAAGTTCGTACACCGTATTCACACATCCAACCACTCCTTGACCCGAATCATTCAAATATAACCGGGGGAGTAACTGTCGGTGTCTGTTGTGTAACAATGGTGTTCAACTGATGACTCGGAGACAAATTAAAGATGATAACAATTTAATAGCGAATCTGGTATTCCAAATATCTCATAGCAATCAACATTTAATAACCGGTCTTGTATACCCGAACAATATCACCGTAATAATAGCTCGTGGGATTTCCCAGTAAAATCGAAGCAGAGTAGCGTTTGGAAATCCAAACTATAACTGAATTCTTACTTGTGGTCAAGGCTATATATACAATATAATAAATGCGTCATGTCATAACAAGTTTACTTGATATAAAGATTAAAGTAAGCTTTCACTGGGTCCTAATGATATGCCTTATTAACTTGGTGAATAGAGCTTAAATAAACAATGGAGGAAAACAATGAATAGAGGCAACTAGTTAACAACTTCTATAAGAGAGGCTTGCTGTCACACGACGAATGAAGAAATGTGCCAAGTTTGAAACAATTGAAATTAAATTGGACAAAATGCGAATAGTAGATTGTGAATGCAATATAATAACAGTAAATTTGTCTTTTTGATTCGGTCTGTACAAGCCCCGGTGATATAATCTCTGCCGCTCCAATTGATGCGACCCACAGCAACACATTTAAGCCATTAAAATAGTAATGTCCCAAAATTCCGAAATACAAAAAAAATTATGGTCGCTTGTACCGCCGGTGTCTCTTATGTTCAGGAGTTCCCGGTCTTGACAAAGTTGGGTGAAGGCCCGGGATTCTACTCTGATGGTCCCGGATGTACTCTCGAGCTGCTTCGTCCAACTCACAGTCTTTAACCCATGAGTTATCAGCATCTAGATGGTCTCTCCATTTAATCAGATACTGAAGGCCAAATTGCACGGACCAACAATATCTGATCACAGTCTCAGTAACTCTTTTTGGCTGGACAGTGTTTCTCGGACAGCTGTGGACGGATAGAGCTGAACACTCCTCCCGCGGCGTCTGAATTGAAACTCTCGTCATCTGAGGGGAACATTGAACAGGCGTGTCGGTGGAAGTTGGTACTGCGTTGACACTGACGTCGACTTTTAATTGGGGGTTATAATAAGTTTGGGTACTCACTGAGTGCTTGTGGATGTGTTTATCTGTTCTTGTAAAAGCACTTGAAGAACATACACTAACTTCTGGCGATTTGTTGGAGCTCTGTGGAAACTGAATGTTCTGATGCTGGTAAGTCTGTTGTAGCTGTACGGTGTTTTTCCTTTTGTTGTAGTCCGTCATTCGTCGCTCATCTCGTAGTTTATTTGCAGTGGATTTTTGCGTTCGTTTTTTTTCCATGACAATACCAACATTGTGGAATTCTCATCTGTCTGGAGAGTCCATTGCATCTTCATTTTATCCAGATGAAGATTATCAAGGATTGTCTGTATATTGTCTGGCAGTTTGTTGAACATCTTTATACTAACAATTGGAACGTGGTACCTGGGTCGTTTGGACAAGCTAAAAAGATGTCCAGCCGCGGATTCTCTCACCAAATATGACCAAAGGGTCCGCCTGCAAAGTGGGACCACGCGTTACTTCCGCTGGGGAATCGCTCAGTTAGTATCTATACAGGTATTAGCACTTTCTGATAAATAGAAATTACTGTCCCCTGGAACGCCGTCGTGGCAACGTCTCTGAGAGAGTGAATATCTATTTGCCTGAGGGCGCTTATCAACGGAGGGTCAAGGCTGGGGTTCATCAACTTTGCTGGGGACCTAAGATACTCTTTCACCGGGGACGAGTGATTTTCACTAATAATAATAACACTTTGGCCAGCCGCTGATTTGTCGCGGTTCTCGGACGAGAAGGCCTTGGTTACCCCTGAACTCCCAACTGCCTCCCTGTTCCCACGCTTCTCCTCTCCTCCCAACATTCGGAGACGAACTGCTTGATGACATCCCTCACTAGCTCACTCTTGAAGATCGCAATTGCTTATTCAAGCCACAGAACAGCGCCGCACTTCAATCAATTGCTGTCAACGGTAATGAACTAACACAGGCTAATTTCTTGGCGGGGGCTGAGGTTTCACCACCTCTTGGGTTCTCAGGGCTTCTTCATTAATAAGATAAAGACTGTGAACAATCCAACAATTTATATATATATAAATCTTCTATACTCTTATTTACAAATAGCCAACAAATCCTAAATAAATAATCTCAACACTACTGAAATGAGTTTTGTGATTAGTCACTGAATCCCACCGAAAACAAGTACTAAAAATATTATCTAAAATTAAATTGTTTCCCAAATTTATATTCGTAGAGAAAGGTCGAAGCTGCGACTACTGATAAGAAGTCACGAAATCTTCCACTCAACCGCTCATGCGCGTATTTATCCTGTTGCGCCTACCGCATTATGGGGAATTACCTTTAATACTAATTTTCACCTTTTAGAATATTTTATCATCTACAATTTCTGCTAATAGTGCTACTAACTCGCAACAATAACAACTGACCATCTAATAGCACAGGTTCCCTATGTTAACTAATGACTATGTAACTACAACATGTTATCACAACTAAATACTATAAACTAAATACTACATATACTCATCGGTTCTTCTTCGGTTTCTCCCCTCGATGCAAATCATCAAATCGGGAATCCTGTCGTCCAAATGACGGCTCATCGGAACCACACAAAAACATTAACGCTTTACTACACCGCGTGAACTAACGATTATTCCATCCTAGCGAGTCTGTCTTGAGGAACCGAACGGAATGGTTTCGCGCGCCGGAGGCGCGCAGGGACGGTATGGGGGACAAGCCCCTTTCGACCCTCGTTGACTGTATAATTTTGGTGATGTCGAGGCGTGGCAGAGGAGGAAAAGGGAGGAGGGAGAAGGTTTATCCCCTTCTGGGATTTTTCCGGCTCTTTGTCTTAGGTGGAGGTTGGCATGGTGATGGTGATGAGGCTGGTGGTGGTATTGATGTACGTCCTGTTAATTCCCTAGATTCTTTTATCAGTTCTTGTTTCCATTACTTTTAGTGCTTTTTGGATGATGAGGTCTATAGGATGTGGTGGCTGCTCATCTGCTTCATCCGCTCCGGGGCTTTCCGGTAGTGAAGGAAAAGGGGAGTGAGGGGTGGGAGGCGGTGAAAAAGCAGCTTCCAGTTCCTCCTCAGTCTCCACTGGATGTTCCTCATCCAACTGAACCGGCTCAGGAGCCGGCAGTTGATTGGGTGTACCAGTGGGACTAGGAGGGGAACTGGCGGCTGCCTCCAGAACCTCCACCCCCTCACTCAACTCTTTCTTCCTATTCCGGAAAGCCTCCAAGCGCCGGGCGTCCCTGCGCTTGGTCGATGGACTCTTCTTCTTTCTCTTGTTGTTGCTCTTATCAGGACCTCCGTGCCCCTTCGGGTGAGGACCAGTGGGAGAGGGGATCCTCTCTCTAAAGGTACTACCTCTCCCCGAAGGGGTTGGTGTTGTGTTCTTTTCAATTTCGAACTCCAGATTCAGGTGGACGCTCAAGCCTTTTTCCTGGATAGTCCAGGAAATAGGGCATGAGACGCCCAGAGCTGAAATGGCTTTCACAAGTCTGTCTGGTAATTCCATGTCTAGCAGGGTTTTCACGCTCTGAAGTCAGATGTGTGAATGTGCCAATCCTGTCTTAAACTAAATACTACATATACTCATCGGTTCTTCTTCGGTTTCTCCCCTCGATGCAAATCATCAAATCGTGAATCATGTCGTCCAAATGACGGCTCACCGGAACCACACAAAAACCTTAACTCTTTACTACACCGCGTGAACTAACGATTATTCCATCCTAGCGAGTCTGTCTTGAGGTTAACTCGAGGGGTCTTATATAGGCATGCGCATCACCAATCAAAAACTTGATTTGGGCGAAGGTGCTGATTTAGAAAAGACGGCTTTGATGACTTGCAGTGACATGAACTGACTTTTCAATAAGTTCTAATTTGGAATGCATTGTTTATACAGTCCCTGCATGACAGCGACTGGACAAAGAACGCTTTCCGAATACGAACTTAATTAAATTAATGCGCTTACCCAGTTTACTGCCATTGATTATTAAAAAGTTTCTTTCTTTCATTCATTCTAAATAACTTAAGTTTACTTATTTTTAAAATTTAGAATAACCTTAAAATAACAACCCTGTGATATATGCCTCCCTCTAAATTAAAAAGCCCCGCTTTTTCGACGAATATCTTATTTGGCAAACTTGAAAAAGGTAAAACATGATAAAATTAAATGAATGCATGAAAGATAAAATACAATAATTTTGAAGACTAATGGAATGTCTATTTGTTTCTTCTTCTGTGATCTTCTCTTCCTTGTAATTGAATATATTGAGGTTGAAAGTGTCCGAGCGCGTTTGTGATATTATGTTGATAATTCGATACTACCCGATGCATATAGTTGTGTCGCCAAAATCGTGAAACTTTGAGTATGAATGTTGAATGTCACGCAGTCCTATTCCAAATGAATTCCAAATTTAGTTTCTGTGCTGATTCAAAGTTGTTGTCCGCGTGCCTCATATCCATTTGATGTTAATTTATTGTTAAGTCTAGTTCTTTTCCTCATCTCGATGTCGCGTTGTTCCTGGGGTTTACTTCATATTTCTCTTCATCTTGCTGTTGTATATAATTTGGTTTCCTGTTGTGTGTGCTTTGTTTGTGATGTCTGTGCTCTCTGTATACTACCATTTTATCATCTCCATATGCAACCTGAAAATATAAACTAGACAAAAATTGAGTTTACGCGTTCTGAAAAAAAACCTTTTATAATGTTGCCCTGAAAGAAGAAACAAATTAGACGCAGCGCTCTGGTTAACCTGTAGGACAAAGAGAACAAACATTTCATTAAATAAGGAGCAACTTGAAAAAAATAAACAAAGAGCTACTTCGAAAGACATCACAAATAACCAATCAGGAACTAATCAACCAGTCTTTATATCCAAGCGGAGAGCCTTGCCACAGTTCTCCGTTGGATATTTTGCGCAATTTGAATGCAAGTGGCAAGATTGCATTCAGATCACACATTATTATTATTACTATTATTATTTTATTATTATTATTATAAGGTAGGGATCCGTCTTGTGGGTGGCCCCTCTAAAGTATTATCATAATTTTGTTATCTATCCTTATTGAATTTTCATGTTGCCCTTTAAACACCTGTAACTTTAATACCCAATGAAACTTGCATTACTTTTTGAGCCAGACAGTTACCCTTCAACTGGCAAATGCATTTTTTTCTGTTTTAACCTCTTTACACAGCTTCGATTGTGCCGTGGAGCGCGTAAGCGGAATACGCAGAGTACACGAGAGAACACGAGTTTTACGGGGTAATAATAACGAGACAACATTAGACGAGAATACGCGGAGTACACGAGAGAACGCGAGTTTTACAGGGTAATAATAACGAGACAACATTAGATCAGGGAAAAAAACAACGCTTCACCCAACAAAGTGGTGGCGTATCCGTCAAGCGGTACCCACCAAGAAACTCATAATAACCGTAAATTACATATTTATTAATTGACAAATTAAATATCGGCACTTATATTATTTATTTATTTTTTTTTTTTTTAATAAGTTAACAAATGCCTTGAACACTTATTTTCATACTCACAATATCTCCCACTCATCTAAGTCTGGGATGCTGATGGAATCTGATATTGTGTTGACACTTGTTTTCAGTTTTATTTTTCTTCTTTTTCCTTTCGCGGTCTTTGAAATGTGGAACTCTTGGATTAACTCTTCCGGTATATTTTCTCTTGGTTCCCACGTAGTTGCTTTAGATCCCTGCCACTTAATTTTATAATGTTTCCGACCGTTGAGTTTCTTGTACGCTAGGATCCTGTCTACAAAATAGGTGTCTTCTTCATTTTTTTCAGTGTCTTCGTCTGCGGGAGTCTGGTTTTTATCTTCGGGGTGGGGATTCGATTCGATATCGGGTTCTGTATCCGGATCCCCTGTTTCCTGAGCCGTTTGCTCTTCGAAGGTAGTGGTCGGACGATCTTTAGGGTTGGTGAACGGTTTGAGACGATTCGCGTGTACTGATGACTTGAGTTGAATATCGTCTGAACATCTACGGACAGTGTATGTTGGGTTGCTGTTGTGCGTGATATAGTATGGTCCTGTCCAACGTTGGCACAGCTTCCGGGAAAGCCCAACAGGCATTTTGTTGTTATATAACCATACTTTGTCACCTGTCGAGAATCTTGGGGGCTTTGCCTTTTTGTCATGCTGCTGTTTATACTTCTGCTGTGCATCTTTAATATTTTGTTTTACTATCTCTCGGGTGACTGCAAAGTTTTTCTGTATGGCGTCTAGATGTTTATACGCTTCGGTTCCGATGTTGTTAGTTGGAATAAGCTCTGTATCTATCGGTAACTGGCAATCTTGTCCGAATAAAACTCGAAAAGGACTCATCTGCGTTGACTCTGTGCACGGTGTTGCCCTATAAGCGAACAGCACACTTGGTAAAAGATCCGGCCAATTTTCTTGTTTCGCATCGCAATACATTCGGAGTGTTTTTGTTATTGTCGAGTTCATCCTTTCACATGCTGCATTTGTCTGTGGGTGGTGACTGCTTGTCTCCAGTTTCGTGATCTGAAAAAGTTTACAAAGTTCCTTGATAAGCTTTGACATGAAATTTTGTCCTCTGTCTGACAATAGTGTTTTGGGGGCCCCGTACCTACAAATAGTTTCTGAATATATAATTTTAGCTATTTCTGATGCTTCCATTGTTTTTAAGTGGAACGCCTCGTGCCATTTTGTGAAAGCATCAACAATTAACAAAATATATTTATATCCATTCGGAGACGTTTTGAGGGGTCCTAAAATGTCAATATGAAGACGACTAAATGGCGCTTCGACAGGTAACGGTTTTAGAGGCGCTGGATGGTGGTGTGTCGCATCCTTGTTTTTCTGACACTGGAGACATGATTTTACATAATATTGAATGTCAGAAAATAAGTGTTGCCAAAAATACTTGAAGCGAATGGACTGATAAATTCTGTCAATACCTTGGTGTTCACCCAGCAGTGAGTCATGATATGACAATAGCACATCATTCCTCAAACTGAGTGGCACCACAAGCTGTTTAATTAAACGGTCTATTCTATGGCCCTTACTTTTTGGGTAGTAGAGATGATACAGGATTCCATCTTCCAAAATGTAGTCATTTGCTTCCAAAATAACTCGTCTAGCATCTTTATCGTCTTCGGGTAATATTCTTTCTTCTAAATATTCTATAAAAACATTTACGTCCGGATCCGATCTTTGTTTATTTTTAATGTCAGCCTCGGTGACGGCTGCGACGGGCCGTAATGGAATCTATTGGGTCAAACTGTTGCATTACCTCTTCGGTTTGGGTTTGAGACGCCGCGTGTTCTTTAAAGTTGTTTGTGGCCATCACGGTGGCCTGAGCATTATCGCTTACTGCCGGTTTTGTAACTTGTAGATATTCGCGTCGTGATAGCGCATCCGCGTTCAAATGCTTTCTACCTGCTTTATGGACGATTTAAAAATTATATCCTTGTAATTTTAGCAACCAGTGGCCTAATGTGCCGCTACATTGTTTAAGGTGTCGTAAATATGAATTGGCAACATGATCGGTGATTACGGTAAACTTACCATTCGCTAAATAAACATGATAGTGTTTAATACCTTCAACTATTGCCAGACATTCGCGTTCTGAAATACCAAATTTTTGTTCTGCTTCAGAAAGAGACCTGCCTCCATATGAGACAACCACTTCCTTATTATTTTCATCCATCTGACCTAAGATATAACCTATTGAATATCCTGACACGTCTGTATATAGAAAACATTCTTTATCAAAATCTGGGAAAGCCAAAACTGGAGGTTTTGTCAGGGCCTCTTTCATGGTGTTAAAGGCCTTTTCACATTCTGCATCCCACTGAAATGGTACATTCTTTTTGAGAAGATTGTTGAGAGGTGCTGCCTTTTTCGAAAAATTGAACACGAAACGTCGATAATAGTTACAGAGACCAAGGAAAGCACGAACATCTTTGATGTTTTTTGGACGGGGGAACGAGGACACAGCATCCGTTTTCAAAGTATCAACAGAAATACCATCTTTAGAAAGAACGTGCCCCAAATAGCGTATTTCCTTTGCAGCAAAATCACACTTAGAAGGCTTCAACTTTAGATTTGCTCTACGCAAGGCCTCAAACAATTGTGACAAGTGCTGGAGGTGTTCCTCAAAAGACCTAGAAAACACGAGGAGGTCGTCTACGTAACACGAACATGAGTGCCATTGTAAATCTCGAAGGACTTCAGCCATGACCAACTGGAAACTTGAAGCGCTATTCATCAAGCCCATGGGAAGTCTTTTAAATTGATGAACTCCCCTGTGGGTGACAAAAGCGGTTTTGTTTCTGGAATCCTGGTCTAAATCAATTTGGAAATATCCTGAGAACATATCAAGACAAGAGAATATCGTAGACCTTGATTTTCCAAGGGTGTCGAAAACGTCCTCCAACCTGGGCAAAGGAAATAAAATGGGCTTTGTCAAGGCATTCAGTTGCCTGTAATCTACAGTGAACCTAAACGAATTGTCCTTTTTCCTAACCATAACCACTGGGGACATCCATTCCGAGACTGAAGGCTCAATAATGCCATGTTCTTCAAGTTCGTCAATTTGTCTGCTAAACTCTTCCTTCATTGCTGGTGAAGCCCTATAAAACTGATGTCTCACTGGGGCCGCATCACCTGTATCGATTTTATGCCTATATATGCGAGACATTCCAAGTTCGGACAAATCCTTAGCAAAGCAAATCCCTATTCTGACCTATTAGCACCAACAGTTCCTGTTTCTGAGGACTTGACAAATCAGAGTGGGATAAATCGATGCCAAGCGACTCGGCTTCGGCAAAGTAATTGTCATAATTGTTGGAACCATCATGACCAATGTAATTCACCGTCGCTTTGGCACTAACATCGCTTTTTCAACTGAATGCAGAATATCATCAGGACGGATGGGGTAAAAACAACCGATAACCTGTGAAGATGTGAGCCTAACATAGGAATTGGTGGGGTTAAGAACTTTAGAAACAGCCCTATTGTTAACCACTTCTACAAGCGTACGTGCAGCCAAAATGTTCTTGTTACTAACTAAATTTGAATCCGGCTCGATAATACCTACACGCGAAGAAATTCTATCAAAACCCACACGTACAGGGATAATAGTCTCACTTCCGGGTTCCAAAGTTATGTCCTCTAGCACTGTTACATTATTTTTACAATTAGGTTGTCCTTCAATATTGTTTATTGGAGCGTGTGTCATACCATTCTGCAGTATAAGAGTTTTGTGACCTAGGTCAATATTAGCCTTGTTTTCAGTTAAAAAGTCCATACCTAAAATAACGTCTGCTGGCATTTTTTTCGAAAATTAGAAAAGTTTGAGTCATATCTAGCCTACCCAGGGATAAATGTAAATTTGTTTCTCCTAAAACCTTCAGTAAATGGCCGTCTACACCCGTTATAAGTTTAATACTAGGAGGAAGAGTCTCAGTTTTGTCCCACAAGCGAACGGACTGTAAGATTTCTTTAGATATACAGGAGCGACAGGCTCCCGTATCAACCAATGCAGGAATTCTAGTATATATATTTTCCAACCTAACCGTCCTAATGTCGACTTTATTTCCGTCCATTTCCGTACTAACTGAGGTGCTTAGTACAGGTATTGCATTAAATCTGCATGTTGGACTGATATGACCAATGCGTTAACATGTGTTACATCTATAATTGCTAGCGGGACAAGCTGATGAGTTATGGTAATGTCTTCCACATCTATGGCACAAGAGAAATTGCCGCCTCTTACCTATAAACGGGCGATACTCCCGGCGTCTTGAGAAATCTCTTTCAGTGTGTAGTTGGCGCTGGCCACAGTCATTCCGGTGTCTCTGTGGGTCAGAGTTACGTGAGATCTGGGCAGCTCGAACTGCATTTTACTGAATGACTTTCTCCGTAATTTCACGAATGTAATCAAATATCTCTCGGAAAGTTTCTGTGGAACCCATTGCCAGTCTAATGAGAGTACTGGGAAAGGTTCAAGCTAGATAGGTGAACTAATTCGGATTCTCCACCAAATATAACCGGGGGAGTAACTGTCGGTGTGTGTTGTGTAACAATGGTGTTCAACTGATGACTCGGAGACAAATTAAAGATGATAACAATTTAATAGCGGATCTGGTATTCCAAATATCTCATAGCAATCAACATTTAATAACCGGTCTTGTTGTATATCCGAACAATATCACCGTAATAATAGCTCGTGGGATTTCCCAGTAAAATCGAAGCATAGTAGCGTTTGGAAATCCAAACTATAACTGAATTCTTTCTTGTGATCAAGGCTATATATGCAATATAATAAATGCGTCATGTCATAACAAGTTTACTTGATATAAAGATTAAAGTAAGCTTTCACTGGGTCCTAATGATATGCCTTGTTAACTTGGTGAATAGAGCTTAAATAAACAATGGGGGAAAATGTCTTGTCCCCACCCACTATTGCAGCATATATATGCCCCCACCATTGATCTGAGTGCAGCCCCTGCTATAATATTTACACTGACAATTGTAGGCTAGGGTTCCATGCAGCCCCCCCCCCCCCCCCACATACGCATGATGTACGCACTGACATATACACAATGAATATAATCTCACAACATTTTCACGATATGTTCAACACCAACGCGCTTTTAGGTGTAATTGCTCTATACACTAATTTATACACACCCTCCCCCCCCCCCCCCCCCCCCCATTTCAGCAAGTTTATAAATGAGAATGTTTGGAATCATTCTTGTCTATTGAGCCCATTGGGTTCTAGTGTTTGGAGTTTGTTAATCCAAAATGTTTCACGACCCCTCCTATAAGCTGTATTTTGTTGATTAATTTGTTCAATCCCAATAATCTTAAAATTGTTTATACTATGGTTTTCGGTCAGAAATTGATGTGGTATCGGTTGAATAACCTCAAGTTTTATTCTACTCAGATGGTTTTGCATTCTCTCATACAATTTTGTCCCCGTCTCCCCCACGTACACAACTTCGTTGCACTTGCCACAGAGAATCCCATATATCACATTCCTGGACATGCATTTGATTTTTTTGCCTATGTAGTAGGTAGGCCGTTCCGTTCTTGTCTGTGCATTGTTTTGTTTGGAGCATAAACCAACAGACTACACAATTTCTCTCGCATCTATCAGATCCCGTCCCTTTATTGTTGAATATTTTATTATGCTTGCTATGGACTATAATATCTTCCAAATTTTTCAGTCTTTTGTACGAAATCAGGGGAGGTTTTTCGAATGCCAACTTCATGCGTTTTGAGCGGTGTAAAATGAGCATCCGCTCCCGTGTTATTTTCCCGATGTCGGGGAGACGCCGCGAGTAGGTGACCACAAACGGGACTCTTTCGTCGGTTGATTTGTTGGATCGTTTTTCAAGTAACTGTTTACGCTCGATTTGATCGACCTTTTTTAGTTGTTCGCTTACAAACCTTTCGTCGTAACCTCTGGCATGCAGGTGTTGTTTTATATCATTTTTGTGGCATTCATATTCAGCATTATAGGAACAAATTCTTTTTACTCTTGAAGCTGTTTCATATGGTATCGCTCTTTTAGTGTTGATTGGGTGATCTGACTTTGCGTGCAGGTATTGATGCGTGCCCGTGGGTTTGTATATAAGCCGGTTTTAAGAAATCCACCTTTTGAGAATGATGAAAGAAAATTGAAGCGCATTGTTTGCAACCGAAATCCCTTGTGAGGTCCGGATTTCAGACCTCGTAACGTAACTGGACCTCCTAATGTGGGTGTGTAAATGCATTTCTTTTTTTAAAACATTACACAATAACTAACAGCAACGTAAAGTGACAATCTTTTTCTCGCAGTTATTTTATATATATATACATGCTTATGAACCCTTCTGAAAATTTTCACTAGCCCTGAAACGGAAAAAGCATCATTTATAATGTGTCTGGGTCAGAAAATTTACCGGATTGATGTCAGAGTCCAAATTCTGAGGCCATGTCAATTTTAGAGTAGGAAATTTGAAACTCAAGTTTCCAGTTGGAATTAGCTAAAAGATCAAAATTTCTCATCATTAATTGGAATTTTAATATTTTTCATGAACAATGTTAATTTATTGAATTTCCAACTATTTGATTTTTGACCTCGGAATTTCCAACTATTGACAAAAATACTCCTAGCTGGGGTGGGGGGGGGTGAGACACCCCTCCCCCACACCCTCCATGTCGACACATCCCTAGCTCTACCTCAAATGAACGACTTCTACTAGAACTCGAGTGGGTATCGCTCTTAAAGCTGTGCAAAAAACATAGACTATGTACGCTTTTCAAAATCATTCATAACGAAACACCCTCCTTCCTTAGCAACCAGCTTCCGGTCTGAGAGTACCGTTCCTAAACAGTCTACACACGCTGGAGATTGGTCCTATAGAAGACCTGCGGTGTGGAAATTCAGAGTTCACTGAGCAACAAAACCAATTGATTAAAAAAAACCCAGCTATTTATTACATCCAGTTGGAGGTTTGCATAAAATCCTGACCAATGTTTCCATAACCATTCTGTCCAATATTACTCGTTGTCGGTCTCCTTTTAGTTATTAACTTTGATGAAGGCAACCTCGGTGAATTTTAACCCCTGTTTTGTTGGTTTCTGTGTTTTCTCTCTCTCTCTTTTTCTTATTTTTTTTTCTTGTTTTCCTTTCACACAACTAGCTTGTTGCCAACATTGTTTTATAATGATGTTTATATGTTCGGAGATGAGTTGTTAATAAGTTGAATAACTTGCACTCCAATCCAATTCTGCTTTATTTATGGCGAATAAAATATCTTTAAACTAACCAATGAAATAATCATATTGATTAAAGAAAGAACGAACAGAACAATAGGCCACTATTGTCCTGTAATCACAGCACACGTGATATAGACGATCAGCCTTTCGCCAGGAGCCTGTGATCAAGCTTGTAAACTATATCAAATGAGCCTGTGAAATAGCCCCGCCGAATATTATTTGTGTGTGGAACAATTTAGATTAGAATTGATTAAATCAGGGTTTAAAATACTTTAGAATATTTTGAGACATGTCCTCATCGATTTTGGTTTTTATTTTAATTTTCTAACTATTTAATCGTCATTTTATTTTATGTAATCAGCATTTTATTTCGATCAATTTTTAAATCGAATCCTTGTCTTTTCGGCACCAAGTCGTTTCAATTCAAGGTTGTGCACTCCACTAGTCCCAGGCAGTGTACATTTCTTATGAGAGAAATGGCACTTCCATTTCTACCACCGAAGCATATCCCAGAGACATTTCGAAAACTAGATGGAAGGGTAGAATCACCTGTGGTCCAAAGACTTATGGACTATGTGTACAACACATGGATTAACAATAGTGTTTTAACATTGAATGCCGGGGTGTTTTTATGTGCAGTGTCAGGTCGAATAATGACACGAAGGGTTGACACCATCGGTTGAATACAAGAGTAAACTCTAGTGGATCTGTGCCATTTTATCTTCTAGTAGTTGAACTTTTTAAAGAGTCACAGGGAATACCACTGTTAATCAAACTCATGTCAGAAAACAAACTGCAGAGGCAACAGAGAAAGATTGTTACAAAAACGCAAGGACAATTATTTAAACTTTGGGAGGCATATTGCAAAGGGAAAATCGGCACAAGTAAATTGCTCAAAAAGTGTGCCAGCATCTATGGGCCGTAAAAATGTGAATACTTATTTTATCAGTTGTTTTTAATATTTCCTATATTGTGCTATTAGAAACACAATTTATATTCAATTAACCATTTACCCAGCGCAGCTATTTTGAAAACTTAACATTTCTCAATGAAAGCATGCAAATCTTGGTACCACTGGAACCAGCTCATTCAGCCGGTTCCATGAATATCCATATTTGAATGTGTTTTTACGGAAATTTTCTAAGCCCAATTCAGAGTTAATTTTCCGGGCTTTTCTGGTCTTCTTCGGTAAAGGGTTAAATGATTGAGTGCTATATTATTATTTTTTCGAAACATCTCAATAAAATTTGAATTTTGATGGTGAATATTTCATTGTTGTTCTTTTTTTCAATCCCGAAATACTGAAATCTTTGGGTGCCGAAACGACTCGGCCAGGTGTCGAAACGACTCGGCCTGGTGCCGAAAAGACTTGGTGCCGAAAATTATGGCGCTGAAACGACCTAATCCGATGCCGAAACGACTTGGTGCCGAAAAGACTCGGTGCCGAAACGACCTGATACCTTTCAAATCATTCAATACCCCATGGGGTCGAATCATCTATTGACTAAATTTGGCAGACAACGAATGGACCTGATAACTTGAGACTGGTATGGATTCATATTTATTGATATAAACAGGTTATGACAGATTGTTTTGTCGTTAATCGGTGTAATCATGTAAGAAGTTCAATTCAGCATGTGTCCGAGTCATCCAAAGGTTCGAATAAGCTCCAACACGAAATCGAGCCTGGTCACTCAGTACTTGCGGGAACTCTCTTCGGCACAAATTTTACAAGGGTTGTGAACCTGTAATCTTACTGAGCGCCTTTCCGTGTGACGTTTCTCGCAAATCACACACGGATATTACAAAATAAATGTAAAACATGATATTAATTCCATTAGAGTTATTAAGTTGAATGAATTAAAATGTACGCCCTAGAGAGGACGGAAATTTTTCTATTATAATATTTTTGAATGAGGTGCCCTAATAATATCAACACGAAATTGATGACGTCATTTGCAATGTTTCTTTGATGGAAGCTTTATGTCAAGTTGTAAATTCCATTCCCTGGCTAGTTTTCGACTTTTAGTGGAAACAAATCGTTACAATAAGCAACTACAGTATGATATTAATGATCCGGTGGGTATATCACGTTAATTTGGAATCGATAACATAACTCGTGAGTTGGCACTCAAATCGTCAAGTTACGTCAACTCGTGAATATTGTCCCATTCAATAACATGGGACCATTTGGGGGGATTTCTCTATTAACACATCTCTTTAAACACTGTTAAAATTAGGGCTTCTATTTGAAGTAACGTAGAGTGACTTCACTGGTCGCACTTCCTGGTGTTGTCAAATGAATGGCCACATTGTTCTCGTTTGTACATGTGATGTCATCCACAGAAGTTTACCATAATCTTGTAATTTATGGTTGTTCTACCTTCTGAGTGACTTGGAATGGGATGCACCCAGTCTCAGTTATCACACTAGTCAGAGCTTGATTGCAATACAATAAGAACTGCCCTCACTCCTGTTGTAATGGTAATTTATGTTATGAATGTAATTGCATGTATACTTTTAATATCAAATGTTTTTGAATTCGCAGATGTGAAAATGCGTCAACACTGCACAACATGATGATTTCCAGAATTTGGGAGTGAGGGAATGGCCTGTGGTTGCCATAGTTGTATGCAGAGTGCCTGCTCTGAACAGTGCATGCAACATGCAGAGATGTACAACGAGGGGCATACCAAACAAAGACTACTCAACAAAATACTAAAATTGTAACAAAAAGTCGCTTTTTGAAACCCAAATGCCTTCTTTTGGGAGTCCATGATATTGATCTGTTAAGTGATGTTATATGTGCAATTGTACATGATGGTATACAGGACAAACAACATTCCCTAGTAGTATGGTTCCAGCCCACCTCATCCCACGCTTCTTTTTGTGTTTGACATTTAGACTTAATTTGATATGCACATACTGCAAATGGCAAAGGTAACTGTCAGTCTTGTAGTGTTTACTCCCCATGCATATGACGTCACACTCGTATTTGATCCAGCAAATCCTTGCTTGTAATTTTCAATCAAATACTCATGATCACACATATTCCCAACATATGAATGGGAATTACAACAGAGCCCAATTCAACATCAAATTTAATCCACTTGTTAAGTTTTAACGAGGTAAGCTGGTGGAGCAAAGTGTAAATAATGTAAACATTAGAGCTGTTCGGTATTGAAATTTCAGATTCAGTATCGGTGTCTGTATTTTTCAGGTAAATACCTCGGTTTTGGTATGGTGTTCGATATATGCACAGAACTAGGGCTGCACAGAATTATGGTATACCAGTTGGTACCAGTATTGAAATCGTCACAGGTTAAAAACTGTCCATCAAAACTGAATACCGATATACCGTGAGTAACGGTATACAATTTTTGGGTCCGGTATTATGATTTGAAATTAGCGTTTTCTTGAGATACAAATATATATAATGCACGAAAATAGGGAAACACACATATTAAATGCAAGGGATATCATCAGTAAAAAAGATATTTTTGGAGTTAAAGATACTTGTAGAAGTATTACTTACTGCCCTGAGGAAATGAGTGATTTGAATGGATTCAATGGAAGACTAATCCATGTCTGCAAAGTTAGTGAACATATTGTTACGAAAATAAGCCATAAAATTATCAGTCGGTTTACTTGCTTTCATCTCATAGAAACTCAGATACAAGTAAATTAGGGTAGCCAGTGAAGTCGACCCCAAAAAAGTGAAGTCGACCCACTTTTGGTGATCTCGACCCACTTTTAAACTTGACTGGAAACCATCTCCGAACAGTTTTGAAAAAGAGGGGAAATAAAAAATATTACAAAAAGACAAATTCAATTTGATTTATTCATCGATCTTAAAGAAAGATATAAGATAATTTCTTGACATCATATAATAAAATAAAAAATAACAAGCATTACAGGACATAATAATAACGCTGTCATAATACACATTTTGTTGTTGTATATCGTCGCGTGAGATAGAACCTTATGATTGTCACATGACAATATGGTGAAGCACAAACCTGATAAAGCAACAACATAACAAAAAAACATAGCACATCAGTAATATAATACACGTTGGTAGGAAATAATACTTTACTATTTTCACATGATGATATGAAAAAGCACAAACATGGTAAAGCAACAATTGAACATAAAAACACAGCACATCAGTAATACAATACATCAGAAGCACAGCACATGTATCAGCAATAGAATGCATTAATTGGTGGAGTGTTGGGAGCCTTATTTTTGGCTTTAAAAGTTTATCTTGTTCCCTTATAGATGTGCTAGAGATGATTCTAAATGAAGGGTTAGTGGTCGCTGTTTCTCTTGTTGAGGGAGTTGGATCTAATATAGATGACTCATTTAGTTGTTGTGGCACCACAAAGCTATTAGCATTATTTTGAGTACTATTCGTTACAGTGTTTTGTTCAGACTCCACAAGAGAATTATGTAACATGAAACTCGGAACATCAGTCTCGGCCTGTGAGGTGATATCAGATACGGTATTGTCAACCTGTTCATTGCAGTGATTGCAAATCCAATCAATAGACCTTCGCTCCCTAACTGCTAACCTATACACCTCCCGTGTTATGCCAGTACCACACACCCTATGCTGCCATCTGTCACATCATTCACATTGTAAACCTTCTTGCCGAGGGCGCACACTGTTATTGCAAACAAGACACACATGAGTCATGATTACAATTGCAGAATGTGGCAAAATGGAATTTCCTTGTGCTTATATATCGTAAATTCTGTATATGCAAAACAAACCGATAAAAGCGAGTTGCCGCAGTTGTTGTGCTAAGGACGGAATAAAAGGATTGTTCAATCAAAGTGAGTTACCGCTGGCCATTATTTTTGCATCGAATGAATAGGCTACAACACATTAAAGTTTTTAGCCGCTTTTCATGTATCATTGACGCCTGCAAACAGCAGAATCTCCCAAGCTCTTTTCCATAATTTAGCTTGTAAAACACAACTGAAATGTCCCCTGCAATGTGACACGGTCTTGAAATTATAAACTCCACTTATTTTGAGTTAAAAAAGATTTTCCAACAATCGTCAAAATACATTTAAATAGGGATGGGGATAACTTTCATTGAATTTTAAAAGTGGGTCCAGATAACTTTTTTCGGGTCGAAATCACTTTGGGTCGAGTTCACTTTTTGGGGTCGAGTTCACTTTAGGTCGACTATACTGGTATTCGTAAATTAGTCTTTGTCGGTTTAACTCCTGTAAAAACATGGTCAACCTCTCTTGTCTTGATAAGCATTCAATTATTGAACCAGGCTATTGTTACCAACACTGTCAATTAATGAACATCAAAATTCTTTTACATCCAAAGTAAACTCAACCCTCAGAATGTACCAAATTTTATGAGTTGTTTTTCACCTGGGACAGTGGGACTATGTACATCACATTTGTCAAGGGCTTACGGAAAAGTAAGGTATTTCAGTTTTATTTTGCTTTCAATCTTAACTATTTCATGTTATACCGATATACCATGATATTGATTTCAATACCGTCACTGTTACTCAAATCCGAATACCGTGCAGCCCCACACAGAACACTGAAAGTAGTCTCCAACTGACCCAATTTCCCAACATTCAACCACATAATAACTTAACAGGTTCAATGTGGACATCTCATGAACTTGACAAGGATTAAACTGCAATAACTAATTAGTCTTGCAAGTTATTTAGTGAATCACTCATTCCAGTGTGAATCATCACACTGAATCGAGTGATTCATTAAATAACTTGCCAAGCTTATCAGTTGACCTCTATGTCCTTCGTGCCATGCCTCTCCCCCAATGAATCAGGTAGAAGAAACATATGTTCTTCACCTTCAGAGTGTTTCAGTAAGTTTTCGCTAGTAGTAACACTCTTGGTCAGTCCTTCCCTCTTTATCTCTCAAAGTGGCAACAGGATTAATGTCCACTGTCCCAGGCATGCAGATTTCACAGAAACGATCGTTCCGTTTCCATAGAGGTTCTGTCAGGGCCAAATCACGGAAACGAAAAACAGGTTCCCACAGTTGTTTTAACATTACGTTTTCCATCAAGGGGCGTTTAAAACACACTATAAACATTATCTGCCAAGACTAAAAGTGTATTGTTTATCATCGATGAAACAGTTATCATAACAGTAACAACATCGTGCTCATTTTGACAATCCCAGTGAGGGCATCCAGATTGTTGAGAATGCATGTTTCCAACAGATTCAGATTCTTATTTATTATAATCGAATGCACCCAATTTCAGCGTGTTTGACAACAAAACCATGTGAAGCCATACACATGAAACTGTAACATTGAAAACAATAACATAACTTTCTATCACTGAATCTGACGATGAGGAGAAAATATCTTTGCTAAAATGCAAGATATGTTCTTCCAATTTTACAACACTCTGTGCAAAACCAAGGAGAAGAGGTGTGTTCATGCTTTATTTATAATCACGTGTTACAGACATTTCGTCACAATCAATTCAATAGTTACCTTCCTGAACGGGATGTTTTACACTTGGTGATTCGCCCATCTCTAATTAGAATACGCGAAGAATTTTTGTTTAATTATATTTTACTTGTTCAATTTTAAAGGAAAAACCAAAATAAGTTTTTCATTGTCCTACAGTTATGACAGTATTTTCTTAATCTTTTTCACTTGCTTGTATACACTCATCTGACTTAGTGTCATCATTCCATCAGTTCATCTGTCGCTATTAAATTGAGTTTTCAATGGCACAAAATATACAGATGAAAACACAGATAATATGTTTCACTTTTTAATTTTTTTGCCATCAAATGTATTCACCCTGTCATCTATAACAATCCACCTCATAACCCTACATGTAGGTCCTTCTTAAAATATGTGTAGGTCCTAAATTGGAAGTCAGGATAAGAAAATGGGTACAGAATGAATAAGAAATAAAAATAGCTTCCCTGATAACTCTTATTGGAACCCAAAAGTAGGTTCCATGGGGTTCCCAGGCATCAAATACAGGGAACCTGTTTTAAGGTTCCGTGAATTTCTAAAATCTGTATGCCTGTGCCCAGTGAATCCAGTGTTCAATATCCACTCAAATATGCAAGTAAATTGATGTAATGCAACTGTAATTAATCTCTCTATGATAATCCCAGTTGTGAAAACATTGTGCAGTCATTGCCAATTTTGCAATGCTTCAATGACATGGTGTCATCCACCTTTCATTGTTTGGGTTCATCCTTGAAAAACATGTAAGATGACATGTTTTATAACTAGTTGCAATTATAGGGTATTTTGAGTGGAATCACTCTACCAGTGTTCACTAACTTCGCTTCTGGTTCCTGGCTTCTCATACACGTTTCTGAAAATTGCCGAGAATCCACGATTTTCCATGATAAATTCGGGTACATTTTAATTTTCCATGAGAAAAAATATACAAATCTATGATTTACTAATAGAAGGCAGCAAATCATTTTCAAAGCATTTTTGTGCCTCGATCGATCAAATTGAACTTCGACAGTACCTGTGACACAGACCAAGGAAAATAACATTTAACTGATCATTATGACAACGTAGTGTCACTCACTTGGTGGGTGGAGCTTACTTTATGTACACATTAAGTCTGCTTTCTTTTTTCAATTCTGCATTGAAAATTCTGATGTTGATAATTTGATATTTTGATTTTCTCACGTCGATGCTTCTTTCATTATCTCAGATAGACTGTGAGTGTTGTTTAATAATAGAGTTATTAGCTCACCTGACTGAAAGTCAGGGTGAGCTTTTCTGATCACTTTTCGTCCATCGTCGGCGTCCGTCGTGAAGATGGTGTTTGGGCCTTTTTCTCCCAAACCACTGGCTGCATATTAATGAAATTTCATGTGAGTAGGGGTTATATAAGGGTATTTTGATTTTTTGTCAAATTAGGCTTCGGCTCATATTGAGCAGAGGGATGGGGAAAAAATGCTCCAATTCTTAATAAATCTTCTTCTCAAGAACCAGCAACAGCAGAGACTTGATATTTGGTATGCAGCTTCCTTTTGAGGTGTAGACTCAAGTTTGTTCAAGAGAAGTTTGTCGGACATTATTTTCCTTCGTTATGGGAGGGGCAAAAATTTTGGCCACGCCTAAAATTTCTATTTTCAGAACCGTCAGGTCGATTTGAACCAAACTTTATATGAGATGATAATGGGTCATAAGTAGTTGATTGATGCAAAAAAAACTTTTCTCATTGCCCCATGGGAACCTCGGGAGCTAAAAATAGGAAAAACCTTAAAACTGCCATATCTCCAAAACTACACTGCACAGGGAATTCTTATTTTGAATAAAGCTTACTTTTATACAGTAGAATAGAATGGTTAAAAAAAATCCCTATCGGTTTGATCACAAGGTACTTTTTTCAGGACTTTGAAAAAGTGCTGAGTCAGCACTTTTTAACACTGTAGGCAATGGGAAAAACATTAAAAAATCTTCTTCTCCAGATCCAGCAGGCAGAATCTTTTGATATTTGGTATGCAACATTGTAGGGTGGATCTGATTCAAGTTTGTTCAAATCGGCCCCCCTGGGTTCATATTTGGGTTCAGTATAGGAGCCTGATTTCGAACTTAGTACATTTCAGGCAAATTTCTTAAAAAATCTTCTTCTCCTGATCGAGCAGGCAGAATCTTTTGATATTTGGTGTGCAACATTGTGGGGTGGATCTGATTCAAGTTTGTTCAAATCGGCCCCCTGGATTCATATTTGGGCTCACTATAGAAGCCCAAATTTGAACTTAGTGCATTTGAGGCAAATTTCTTAAAAAATCTTCTTCTCCAGATCCAGCAGGCAGAATCTTTCGATATTTGGTATGCAACATTGTGGGGTGGATCTGATTCAAGTTTGTTCAAATCGGCCCCCTGGGTTTATATTTGGGCTCAGTACAGAAGCTCGAATTCGAACTTAGTGCATTTCAGGCAAATTTCTTAAAAAATCTTCTCCAGATACAGCAAGCAGAATCTTTTGATATTTGGTATGCAACATTGTGGGGTGGATCTGATTCAAGTTTGTTCAAATCGGACCCCCTGGATTCATATTTGGACTCACTGTAGAAGCCCGAATTCGAACTTAGTGCATTTCAGGCAAATTTCTTAAAAAATCTTCTTCTCCAGATTCAGCAGGCAGAATCTTTTGATATTTGGTATGCAACATTGTGGGGTGGATCTGATTCAAGTTTGTTCAAATCGGCTCCCTAGATTCATATTTGAGCTCACTATAGAAGCTCGAATTTGAACTTAGTGCATTTCAGGCAAATTTCTTTGAAAATCTTCTTCTCAAGATCCAGCAGGCAGAATCTTTGGATATTGGGTATGCACCATGCTTAGGAGTGTGAGATTCAAGTTTTGTTCAAGCCAAGTCCCTAGGTCCATATTTGGACTCACTATGGGAGCTTGAATTGTAACTTAGTTCAAAATAAGGAATTTTCTTTAAAAATCTTCTTCAGATCCAGCAGTCGGAATATTTTGATATTTGGTGTGCAGCATCCTTAGGGGGGGGGGGGGGGGGGGGGGGGGGGGTGAGTTCAAGTTTGTTAAAGCCAAGTCCCTGTGGGAGCCCGAATTATAACTTAGTTCAATCTGAGGAGTATTCTTTAAAAATCTTTTTTTTTTAGATCCACTGGTCAGAATCTTTGGATATTTGGTATAAGCTTTTCTTAGGAGGAGCAGATGCAACTTGCTGAAATAAATTCTCTGGGTTGATATTTAGGCTACCATGTCAGGTGAGCGCCCTCAGGCCCCTTGGGGCCTCTTGTTATGACTAGGAATTGTTTCGTCCAGACATTTCCCGGGATAAAGTTATTGGTTGGTGTCAGTGTCATTTCCTTTTTTGATCACATGGCTGTGCCGTTTCAGAAAACATTAGCGATGAACCGATTATCAAAACTTGCTATGAACCGATTACTTCTCTGCTGATTATGCCGATTCCGATGTCGATTCCAATGGTTGAAATAGGACGCAGAAGAAAATCTGTTGATGTCTGTTATACTGCAGAATTTTTGTTGATAAATCACTAATTACGAAAGCTTAATACCACATAGGTTCTCAGAGTATGCACATTTAGTGCTGGGCAATATTAGCAAAAATAATATTTGCATTTTGGGGTGGGGAGATCATTATTAATGATACAGTCACATGATATTGTTCTTTTGTGAATATAATGTTTATTCCGGTAAATAGTGTTAATACGGTTTTGTGTAAGAATACAAACAGTAGCTGTATTAACCAGGAATATACTAAGCACACATACTTTGTGTCTTAATTGAATAATAACTAGAGCTGTGCGGTATTGAAATTTCAGGTTTGGTATCGACATTTTCGGGTAAATACCTTGGTTTCGGTACGGTATTCGGTATATGCATAGAACACTGAAAATGGTCGCAAACTGACCCAATTCCCCAACATTCAACCACATAGTAACCTAACTGGTTTAGCGCTGACATCTCATGAACTTGACAACTTACTGTGATAACTGATTAGTCCAGCAAGTTATTTAATGATTCACTTAATTCATTGTGAATCATCACACTGCATGGAGTGATTCATTAAATAACTTGCCAAGCTAATCAGTTGGCCTCTCTGCCTTTTGTACATGTCCCATGCCCCTGCCCCATTGAATTGGGTAGAAGAAACAGATATGTTCTTCAACTAAGGGCTTTTCAGTAAGTTTTCACTGGGAGTAGCACTCTTGGTCAGGCCCTGCCCCTACCCTCCTATCTTTCAAAGTTGCAACAAGATTAATGTCCACTGACCAGTGAATTCAGTGTCCAATATCCACACAAATATGCAAGTAAATTGAAGTAATTCAACTGTAATTAATCTCTACGATAATCCTAGTTGTGAAAACATTGTGCAATCATTGCCAGTCATGCAATGCGTCAATGACATGGTGTCATCAACCTTTCATTGTTTGGGTTCATCCTTGATAAACATATAAAATAACATGTTTTATGACATTCACCTAGTTGCAATTATAGGGGATTTTGAGTGGAATCACTCTGTCAGTGTTCACAAACTTCACTTCTGGTTCTTGGCCTCATACACGTTTCTGAAAATTCCAGGGAATCCACGATTTTCCATGACAAATTAGGGTAAATTTTCTTTTGTCCCTGAGAAAAAAATGTACCAATTGATTATTTACTAATAACATCAAATCATTTTCAATTTTTCAAAGCATTTACTCCACCTCAATCGACCAAATGAACTTCGACAATGCTAAATCTGATGTCGTCTGTTGGCTTCCATACATTGTTTTTTAATGTCTCTTAAAATTAAGGTCAATCACATTTTTTCCATGTGTGCTGGTGTGCAGTATAAATTATTTATTCGAAAGAAAATAGTCTTTATTATAGAGCGTATGAGCGGGTGTTAAAGTTTTGGTGCTTGTATTTTAATAAAATTATCAGTTGTTAAAAGTATCTGCAACTTAAAATATCAATGCTGAATTAAAAGAAATGCTATCAAAAAAATCGCTGAGACGCGATAACCACTAACAGTATTAACGTTTGCAAAAGCCTTCAACAAGGTAAATCACTCCCTACTTGTCCACAAATTGAAAAACAATGGAATCAAGAGCAACATCGCAAGATGGATCCAGAATTGGTTAAGCAACAGAACTCAAGTGGTCATCCTGGAAGGCAACAGATCAAGACCAGTAAAAGTTAACTCTGGAGTACCCGAGGGATCGGTCCTTGGACTGAGACTATTCCTATTTTATATTAACGACCTGCAACGAAACCTAAAATCCACAATAAGACTATTTGCGGATGATACAATAGCCTACATTACAGTAACACCCAAAGGCAAAGGAAAATATTCCAAAAGTACCTAGACAAGTTAGCAGTGTGGGAACAGCTATGGTGCATGAAGTTCCATCCAGACAAATGTAATGTCCTGAAAGTTACCAACAAGAAAAGCACCATGAAATCTGGTTACCACCTACAAGGCCATATGCTTGGGGAAGTCACAACAGCCAAATACTTCGGGGTCAACATCCAAAATCTAAAATAGGACATCTATCTCAATCAAATAGCTGATAAAACAAACAAGACACTGGGCTTTCCTTTCAGAAATCTCAAAATAACTGAGATAAAGGTCAAGGCATACTTTGGGCTTGTCCGACCCCAGCTTGAGTACGTTTCAACAGTTTGAAACACAAATGACAACATATACAGGATAGAAAGAATCCAAAGACGTGTGGCCAGATATGTCACCAATCGGCACAGAAACATCTCAAGCGTCACAGATATGCTGGAACAACTAGGCTGGAAAACATTACAACAAAGGAGAGAAGCCAAACTAGCAATGATGTACAAAATCGACAGAGGCCTAGTTGTCATCCGGAAAGAAGGAAGACTGATACCACCAGGAAGAATGAGCCGGCACTCACAGCCACACTCATTCCAGGTCCCAAGGTCTAGAATAGATGCACATAAGGAGTCATTCTTTCCTCGCATCATACGGGAATGGAACTCGCTACCGCCTGATGTCACCGGTGCGGTCTCACTAGAAGCCCTTAAGGCCCCAGTGTCAAGCCTTTAAAAAGCACCAACCCTTTTTACCAGATTTTAACCGGTTTTTAAACCACTTTTTTCTTTTAACTAGGATTCTAAATATCCTAATTTCAACATCTTCACCTGCACCCATGTCACAGTAAGGACCATAGCATAATCTTCAATATGTTGAAGGTGGCTATTACCAGGCAGATGCAAATGTTTGTCAAGTTGTCAATGAATAGAATTTTCAAAACTAGTGGATTATTTCAACCAAATGTCAACCAGTGAACCACCCACCCGACCCCCAATGTCCCCTGTGAATAAATCGCTCAGTAATTTCCAGAAACTATATTGAATCAGCCAGAATGTTGGAAACACTGGATCTGGGCCGTATTTCTTCAGAAATGGAAGTACCAAGTTAACAACTTGTCATTTTTCGTCCGTCACTTTTTTCTTTATTTCTTTCCCTCACGTATTTGCAGCGTCTTCTGCCTACCTGTTGCTTACAAAGTTCACATTTGCATGTTTTCTTATCAATTCGATCAAAATATGCAGCCCACAGGCTTTCAGATTTACGATCCTCCTTGATAAGTTGACTGTCATTTTTGCAGAGAAATATAAATACCGAAATACGCGGTATTTTGATTTGGGTATGGTTTTTGATATCCCTATAATACCGAAACCGTACTGAAATTTCGGTATACCGCACAGCACTAATGATAACTTTAATTTTAATGTGTGTTGTGAAGTTGTATGACGCATGTTTTACAGATACACACACGGCCTGTCAGTATTTATTATTTAATGTTACTACAACTTCCCTTGATGTGCTTCTCCAATATTTACATGCACTCTGCAATCATCATTGGAGAGAAACATCAAGGAAGGAAAATGAATTAAAAAATGAACTTGATAAACTGAAAAAGTGTTTGTGACAGTCAAGCGACTTACATGTTGCGTAACAGTCATCTGTCATTGAAAAAAGAGTGTTTTTTTTTAGTTTTTTTCTCCAATTTTAATTTCTTACTGTAACGTGATGCTTGCATCATGAAGTTCCACAGACTACCAGCTGAACACATTTTATTTATGCATGTACCCAATACAACCTTCTACAGCACCATGGTTGAAGGCCAGGGACTTTCGATGAGCTGGGAAATGGTGGTGATCTCGTACCAATTGCAGATGGTAAATCCTATAATATCTCAGCTCTGCAAATCTCTAAATATTCTGCTATGCACTACATGTTTTAATGGGGAAACTTGATTGAAATGGCGAGATATCTGAGATTTTTAATAGTCAGTGTTAAATATAGAATAACCGGAAACTGCCAGTTTTCATAATCGGCCAATGATCCATAACTGGACGGTTCCGATTGCTGATTCTGATTATTGGTTAATCACTAGAAAAAATGCGTGACATAAATTGCAGTCAGCTCTGGGCATGATTTCAATAGATCAGCATTTTCGTTAACTTGTTGATAAATCCATGGAAACCCTGGGTAGTAAATCTATAATCAGAGCTTTCAGTTGGTAGTATAATAGTACTCTGCTGATTTCTTGCCATCAGCAGGCACTTTGTGAAATTGCCGTCTGTGATTGTGACTTGTGTTCGAAAAAATGACAATCTGTGAGAACCAATATTTTTCTGCTAGAGACGATTCGATTCCGATACCCTATAATCAGCCGATTATGTCAGTCGATTGAGAATTAGATGTAAATACGAAAACTGAAAGTACAATTTTTATGACATGCACGGTTGTTACTTGTTTTTTTCTGACAAGCGAAATATACTTGTAGATTTTTAAGTTAACTCTTAACATTGCAATAAATTTACAGGTTCCAGCTGTTTATTCATAGTATATGTACAACAAACAACACAATATATATTATCCCATTTGTTCTTAAAATTATAGTACAGTGGAGCCCACTTAATTGGATATCTCTTAATTGTATATCCCTTTTAATTGAATATAACACAAAACCATTTACCATACCTTCAGTACAAATTTGATCTGTTAATTGCATATGGGTTGTAGAGTAAACTCCTGTTAATTGTATATAAATTTTTGTAATATGTCAAAAAAATTACTGTGACACGCACCAAATTCCCCTTATTTATCAACCTTTTTGGCCTAACTACATCCAATACAGGCATTTATTCTACTATATCCTGTTTGACAGAGCTATAATAGAATAAATGCTCAGTTTACCTCCAGAACACAGGAAACTGAACAAATCCCTGTTAATTGTATACTCCTGTTAATTGAATAATTTTCACTGGCAAAATGGATATTCAATTAAGAGGATTCTACTGTATAGTGCTGTGCAGTATTGAAATTTCAGGTATCGGTATCGGTATTTTGCAGGTAAATACCTCAGTTTCGGTACAGTATTCCGTATGTGCACAGAACACTGAAAGTAGTCCCCCCCCCCCCCCCCCCCCCACACACACACTTGTCTTTCAATGTGGCACCAAGATTAATGTCCACTGTACAGTGAATCCAGTGTCCAATATCCTCACAAATATGCAAGTAAACTGAAGTAATGCAACTGCAATTAATCGCTCTCTGATAATCCCAGTTGTGAAAACATTGTGCAGTCATGCAATGCATCAATCACATGGTGTCACCCACCTTTCATTGTTTGGGTTCATCCTTGATAACATGTAATATAACATGTTTTATGACATTCATCCAGTTGAAATTATAGTATTTTGAGTGGAATCACTCAATTCAGTGTTCACTTATGTTTCCTGGCATGATGCACGTTTCTGAAAATTCCAGAGAATCCACCATTTTTCATGATAAATTAGGGTAAATTTTCATTTTCCATGCGAAGAAATGTACAAATTGATGATTTACTAATAGCAAATCATTTTCAAAGCATTTGCTAAGCCTCGATTGATCAAATGCTTGAAATGAACTTCGATAATGCTAAATCTAATGTTTCCTGTTGGGTTCCGAACATTTTTTTTTTAATGTGTCTTAAAATTAGGTCAATCATGTCTTTCCAGTGTGCACTGGTGTGCGTATAAATTATTGAAAGAATATAAGGCAGATGATCGGGTACTAAAGTTTTGGGGCTTGTATTTTATTAAAATATCAGTTGATAAAAATATCTGCAACTTAAAAAGCAATGTTGAATTGAAAGAAATGCTATAAAATATCACAGAGAAGCGATAACCACAGGCTGTCATACCGTTTTTATGTCAAGTTGTCAACATATTGAATTGTCAATGCCGGTGGATTATTTCCAACCAATTGTCAACCAGTCAACCCCCCCAATTGACCCCTAATGTCGCCTGTAAATACATCGCACAGTAATTTTCAAAAAATATTTTGAATCAGCCTGAATGTTACGAACACTGGAACCAGGCTGTATTTCTTCAGAAACGGAAGTACCAAGTTAACAACTTTTTGTTTTTCGTTTTTCTGTTGTCGTTTTTTTATTTCTTTATCTGACGTATTCGCAGAGTCTGCTGCTACCTGTCACTTACAAAGTTTATATTTTCACGTTTTCTTATCATTTCGATCAAAATATGCCGCCCACAGGTTTTTTGATTTACGATCCACCTTGATGAGTTGACTTTCTGTAGAAAAATATAAATACCAAAAATAATTGATATTTTGATTCGGTATGGTTTTTAGCTTAACTTAACAAAGTCAAGATAAGCTATGCCATCACACGTGCGGAAGTCTGTTAGTTTGTGAGTCTGTTCACATTTTCCTTTAGCACAGGCTAAACCCCGTAGTTCTTGTCTGATCGTCACGGAATTTCATATGCAGGTTTGGGGTCATGTCTAGATGAGAACATCCCCTTTTGGTTGCGGTCGGTCAACCGGTATGACCCCCGGAGCCCAAAACCCGAAAACCATTAGCACAGTCTACAGGTCGTATTTATGAAGGGATGGCATTGTAACTTGGTAGGATGCCTCTGTATAATGCCTAGATGAGAACGTCCCCTTTTGGTCACGATCTGTCAACCGTGATGGCTGCCCAAGCCCGAAAACCCAAAAACTTTTAGCACAGTCTGCAGGTCATATTTAATATGGAGGGATTTCATTGTAACTTGGTAGGATGACTCCATATATGATGTCTAGATGAGAACTGCCCCATTTGGTCGCTATCTGTCAACCGTGACGACTGCCCGAGCCCAAAATCCGAAAACCTTTAGCACAGTCTACAGGTCATATTTATGGATGAATTTCATTGTAACTTGGTAGGTTGACTTCATATAATGTCTAGATGAGAACGTCCCCTTTTGGAGGTGATTGGGCAACTGTGACGGCTACAGGGGCCCGAAGCCCGAAAACCTTTAGCACAGTCTACACAGGTCATATTTATGAAAGGATTTCATTGTAACTTGGTAGGATGACTCCAAATAATGTCCAGATGAGAACGTCCCCCTTTGGTCGCGATCATTCAGCCTTGATGGCTGCCTGAGCCCAAAAACCTTTAGCATTGTCTATAGGTTGTATTTATGGAAGGATTTCATTGTAACTTGTTAGGTTGACTCCATATAATGCCTAGATGATGACATCCCCTTTTGGTCGTGATTAGTCAACTGTGACGGCTACAGGTGCCCGAAGCCTGAAAACCTTGAGCACAGTCTGCAAGTCATATTTTTGAAGGGATTTCATTGTAACTTCGTAGGATCACTCCAGATGATGCCCAGATGATAATGTCCCCTTTTGGTTGCGATCATTCAACCATGATGGCTGCCCGAGTCTGAAGCCCGAAAACCTTTAGCACAGTCTACAGGTCATATTTATGAAGGGATTTCATTGTAACTTGGTAGGTTGACTTCATATAATGTCTAGATGAGAACATCCCCTTTTGGACGCGATTGGGCAACTGTGATGGCTACAGGGGCCCGAAGCCCAAAAACCTTTAGCACAGTCTACAGGTCATATTTATGAAGGGATTTGTAACTTGGTAGGATGACTCCAAATAATGCCTACTCTGAGGTGCCAAATAAGAGGGTCGGCACTGTTATTAATTTTGGAGGAAAATTCCAACCATCACTGTTATTTGGTAATGAGATATAGAGCAAAAACGCCATCACTGTTATTAATTTTTGATGAATATGCAAGTCATCACTGTTATTCAGCCATCACTATTATTTGGCACCTGAGAGTGATTAGTCGACTGTGATGGCTCCAGGGGCCCAAAGGTCAAATTTATGAAGGGATTTTATTGTAACTTGGTAGGATGCCTCTGTATAATGCCTAGATGAGAACGTCCCCTTTTGGTCATGATCTGTCAACCGTGATGGCTGCCCAAGCCCGAAACCCAAAAACTTTTTAGCACAGTCTGCAGGTCATATTTAATATGGAGGGATTTCATTGTAACTTGCTAGGTTGACTTCATATAATGTCTAGATGAGAACATCCCCTTTTGAACGTGATTGGGCAACTGTGATGGCTACAGGGGCCCAAATCCCCAAAACCTTTAGCACAGTTTACAGGTCATATTTATGAAGGGATTTCATTGTAACTTGGTAGGATGACTCCAAATAATGTCTAGATGAGAACGTCCCCTTTTGGTCGGGATCATTCAGCCTTGGTGGCTGCCTGTGTCCAAAATCCTTTAGCATAGTCTGTAGGTTGTATTTATGGAAGGATTTCAGTGTAATTGGTAGGTTGACTCCATATAATGCCCAGATGATGACATCCCCTTTTGGTCGTGATTTGTCAACTGTGACGTCTACAGGGGCCCGGAGCCCAAAAACCTTTAGTACAGTCTACAGGTCATATTTATGAAGGGATTTTATTGTAACTTGGTAGGATGCCTCTGTATAATGCCTAGATGAGAACATCCCCTTTTGGTCATGATCTGTCAACCGTGATGGCTGCCCAAGCCCAAAACCCAAAAACTTTTAGCACAGTCTGCAGGTCATATTTAATATGGAGGGATTTCATTGTAACTTGCTAGGTTGACTTCATATAATGTCTAGATGAGAACATCCCCTTTTGAATGTGATTGGGCAACTGTGATGGCTACAGAAGCCCGAAGCCCGAAGCCCGAAAACCTTTATCACAGTCTACAGGTCATATTTATGAAGTTCATGAAACTTCATAGTTAGGTTGGCATCAGTGAGAGGAAGAACCCTATTTATTTTGGACTCGCTAGGTGAAAGGTCAAGGTCACAGTGACCTTCAACATAGTAAATCATAAACAGTTGGTTTCCGGATGATAACTTGATAATGTTTCGACCCACGTTCATGAAACTTCATAGGTAGGTTGGCATCAGTGAGAGGGGGGCACGGTGGCCCAGTAGGTAGAGGTGCAGACTGCAAGCCGAGAGGTCCTTGGTTCGAATCCCACCTGCGGCAACTGTGTTGTGTCCTTGGGCAAGACACTTCACCCCCATTGCCCATGTGGGGGCACGGTGGCACTGTGTACTAAGGCGTACTGCACGTCGAGGGTGCACTTGTCTTCAGCCAAGGCTAACCCTCTTGTGTGGAGTTAGTATGTTGGGTAGCTGACAGTTGCTCGGTGGTTCTCTCCGGGTACTCTGGCTTCCTCCACCCGTAAAACTGTCATGGTCATGATTAGCCATTGTGCAGAAATATGTGACCTTAAACACCAATAAATAAATAAATAAATATCAGTGAGAGGAAGAACCTTATTTACTTTGGACTTGCTAGGTGAAAGATCAAGGTCACAGTGACCTTCAACATAGTAAATCTTAAACAATTGGTTTCCGGACGATAACTTGATAATGGTTTGGCCCACATTCATGAACTTCATGGGTAGATTGGCCTAGGTGTGTGGAAGACCCCTATTTATTTTGGACTCACTAGGCCAAAGGCCAAGGTCACAGTGACCTTGAACATAAAAAATCGTAAACAGTTGGTTTCAAGACGATAATTTGACAATGGTTCCACCTACATTCATGAACCTTCAGAGGTAGGTTAATTGGCATTGGTGCAAGAAAGAGCCCTACTTATTTCGGAATCACTAAGTCAAAGGTCAAGGTCACAGTGACCCTTCACATACTAAATTTTGACCCACGTTCAAGAAACTTCATAGGTAGGTTTGCATCAGTGAGAGGAAGAACCCTATTTATTTTGGACTTGCTAGGTGAAAGGTCAAGGTCACAGTGACCTTGAGCATAGTAAATCGTAAACAATTGGTTTCCTGATGATAACTTGATAATGGTTTGACCCACATTCATGAAACTTCATAGGTAGGTTGGCCTAGGTGAGTGGAAGACCCCTATTTACTTTAGACTCACTAGGTCAAAGGCCAAGGTCACAGTGACCTTGAACATAATAAATCATAAACAATTGGTTTCCAGATGATAATTTGACAATGGTTCCACCTATGTTCATGAAACTTCATAGGTAGGTTGGCATTTGTGCAAGAAAGAGCCCTATTTATTTCGGTATCACTAGGTCAAAGGTCAAAGTCACAGTGACCCTTCACATAGTAAATTGTAAACAACTGGTTTCCGGACGATAAGTTGATAATGATTAAACCCACTTTTGTGCTGTCACAACTCGACATTGGATCTGTGATCCTATCGGCATTTTTCATTTTGGGGTAGGGAACAGTGGTGGGCCTAACCATGATAAGCTTGGTAGGTTCTTCAGTGCATCAACAAGGATAAGCTCTGAGAAATTGCTATTTAGTCAACGTCTTACCTGTGATAGCAGTAAATGTTATGGTAGATTCCATATGTGATTATCATTAACAAATTTGGTCATACATGTGGTGTGGGCAAATTACTCACAAAATGTATGTGTGGCCCACTTTCCTCAACCCTTTTAATTGCTGAGGTCAAAAAATTTGAATTTGCTACAGTATCATGGGCCCCATGATCTCCCATGAAGTGAAACTGTGCTTGTTTACTATGGTAAACAAGCTCTGTTTTATTTGTAAAGTAGGACCCACTCACCAGTGTTTGGGGTGGAAGTCCTCTAAAATGGGCAATATGGGTATAAATGATTGACTAAACTTGCATTATCTCCAAGTTACGGCCACGATAAGCCACAGTGCAGAAATGTGTGACCTTAAACACCAATAAATAAATAAATGAAATAGGCTTGTAGAAAATTGCTGTTCAGCCCACTGAAGAAGTTTTTTTGATAAGTTTTACTGTCAGAAATGTCACTTTATGGGTAGGCATGCAGATTACCCCATTTTCACACTGTTTATAGGTGCGCCCAAATTAGAGGTGTGAAGTCAAGACATCAAGAGAAATATATAAATTCTCTGTGTCTCTTCTACATGTACATTTGAGAATAACTTTCACCATACACTACAGTCGCTGTGGACTGGTCATAATCCACGTGTGGGCAGTGATGACCACGGCTCCACACATGCAGTTGCCAGGAAATAAAAATCATCATCAGGAAAATTTTAATCTATGAAGCATTGGGTTGAACCCAGTGCTTCATTAATTAAATTTTTGATGATTATTTCTATAATTAGTGTTTGCAATCTAATATTACGTGCATGGAAAGTGACCAGTCCACGACAGCCATACTGTAATATGACCATAAAAACAGAAAGAAAGGCATTGCAATAAAACATAACAGGATAAGACTGTTATTTCTGGTTTTAATCTGCCCAAATTAGGGCAAAACAGTGTTTCCAAAAGAAATGAATTTAATTTAAAGGCTTGTTTTGGGGAGTTCTTGGGGCTGTTTTGGTACCTCAGGGCCTAATACCGATTTTGATGACTTTATACTGCAACAGAAAATATTTCCTAACATGCTGTCTCTGGATAAACTCAGATATTACATTATAAATACCTTGGCAGTTTTTTCTAGGCAAGTTTTTGCAGCCTGTATAAGCAGTCAAGGCTTGCTTAGAATCAACTGCAAAGCAACAGGATATAATATACATCATTGTGTAGCAAGAATGGATACAAATCTCCAGGCCTTTCTGGCTTAAATCACATTTTATGAACTGGACAAAAAGCCAAAGACACAAACCATGTTACTTTGAGAACATTCTCGTAATTTGGTGTCACTGAATACCAGTGTGAGTTTCATGAAATTTAAAGGCCTTGTTCGAGCAGAAATATTCTGATCTGATGGTTGGAAAATTAGACATAGTTTTTCACAAGGTCAAACCATGAATTCAAAGAAGTGAATCTCCAGATTCCTGCTACTTAAGGGGTCTTTTCCATTCATTCAAACCGATTATATATTTATCAATTTCAATGGACAAATAAAAGACATAAAGTCTGATCTGGCTATTAGAATATCACAGAAAATATAGTTCTCTAAGGTTTCCCCACTAATGACCGCTCATCCAGACTTTACAGTCATCATGATTGGTATGTAGCATCCTGATTCAAGTTTGTTCAACTCTAGTCCCTGGGGGCCATATTTGTGCTCCCTATGGGAACTTGGAACTTTAACTTCGTGCAATATGAGGAATATTCTTTAACAACCTTCTTAGCATCTACCAGTCAGAATGTTTACATGTGCAGTATCCTTAGGAGGTTCAGATTGGGGGTTATATTTGAGTTCCTTTTGGGAGCCGAATTTTAACTTGCAATATGAGGAATATTCTTTAAAAACTTTTTTCAGATCTCCCAGTCAGAATCTTTTGATATTTGGTTTGCAGTATCCTTAGTGGGGTCTGATTCCAGCTTGTTTCAATCAAGTCTCTGGGTTCATATTTGGGCTCCCTGTGGCAACCTAAATTTTAACTTAGTGTAATACATGTATGAGGAAATTCCTTCAAAAATCTTTAGATCCATGAGTCAAAATCTTTTGATATTTGAGATGCAGCAACCTTAGGTGGTTGGGTGGTTCAGATTTCAGTTTGTTCAAACCAAATACCTTGGTTCATATTTGTGCTCCCTGTGGGATGCCAACTTTTAACTTATAGTCCAGGCACATTAGACATAAAAATGAGAAAGTAAGGAAAAAAATCGGAGAAAGCTGATTTTTTTATATGTTTCCGGGACATACATTGCGGATAAAGTGTGAAAAGTCCCCGCGAATCAGAGTTGAGCTTTTTTTAGTTATAGCGTTTTTTTGATGAAAAAAAAAAAAAAAAAAAAATTCAACCCAGCTCCATATTTCTCATTCTTATTCGCCTTAGTAGGGTGAGAATCATAAATATCGTGCTGAATTATATTGAGAATACATATCCCCAACAGAAAATGCCAACTTTGTACCAATCCACAACGGTACACAACGTCCATTAAATCAAATACGACTACTTTGGGAGTTAAATTATATATCAAAAATTGCAGAAAAGCAGTGGCTTTATAATGATATATAACAATAGTCATTTATTCCATAATGAACTGGTGAAACGTGTGAAATATTAACCATACCCCCTAAACTCAAATTCAAACGGCATCGACTTTTCTCATTCAAATACCGTATTATAGTATCATTGTTTCAATTTCCATGTTCGATTAAATCACATAAATCATATCAAAGCAGTGGAGATTGTGTCTTCGTCAGATAAGTTGACAAAAGTTTTCGTTAGACTCGGCGGCTTCCATATGATTATGTCATATTTAGGGGCAATTGGTTCGATCATGGCTGGTAGCGGCTTGGATGAACTTTGGGGGACTGTTTATGCTGGTGGGTCAATCCATCATTTGATCAGTGGTCATGCATATTCAAGAGCAGTTCGTGCCCATTTGCTAAAACAAATTGCCATTACAAAACTTGTGTTTGAAGAAAGCCGAACACTAGATAACATAGACTGCACAGAAGTCAATGAAATATTCTGTGGACTTGCCAGAGGTGACTGTACAACAGCTGACGCTGTCAATCAAGAAAGTGTCAACCATCTACTGTCAAAATTACACGAACTGCTCCAGAATGCGTCCGTAGGACGCACAGGAAAGCTTTGGGTACAATACTACGAGCAAATAGGTCTTCTCCAGTTGTTCTTGAGAGCAGAGCGCACAGGCGACTGGGAACTCCACACATATTGTGTTCGCAATATGATTCCAGTATTTCACGCAGGTGGTCATTTTGCATACGCAAAAAGTTCTCATCTCTATTTGCAGCAGATGAATGAGCTAACAGAAATAACGCAACAGGATGATTTGAAGTTGTTCACTGAGAAAGGTTACTTTACCATAAGGCGCTCAGATAAATTCTGGAACGGGATATATTCTGATTAGACCATAGGGCAGTGTTTAATGAGAATGTTCAAGCTCCCTGGTGGTCTCAGACCTGGCAGGGGAATAACCGATAGCACTGTTGCGAAATGGTTACATGGACTACCTCTTTGCCTTCCGATATGTAATGCTCTCGAAAATTTTGTTCATGTTCACACTGGTCATTGCGAACAACATCGGGATCTCCGTCAAAGTTCACAATTGACTGATGCCAATGATATCACCAAATTATTGAACTGGCTCAGAGTGCATTCCCCCTTTCAGAATAGAGATCCACTACAGTTAGTCTCTATAGCGACCGGGCTTGTGGCCGACGAAACTGTGAACTGTGACCAAGTTCGCAAAATTGGTGAATGTTGCGTATCGAATGTTGTAAGCAAAACGTTCAACAGCATCAAACTACGACGTGTTGACACTGTGAAGTCTTTCGCATCGATGGCAAATAGCATCAAAGTCCGTGGAAGTAAGGTAGTGATTGACCCCACAATTCTGTTCAACCGCATCATATGTGTTATTCAGTCACAAGCAGAGATGGAAGAGTATCTCAAATATGAACTCGCCCCGAAACCGTTGTTTGATTCTGCTGGAATGAGGAAGACACAGAAAAGCATGCTCGGTAAGATCCTCAAAACATACGGTTCCGAGCAAACTAAAATCCCAGAACATTCTCTGTTTGTTGTAGATGGTGGATTTTTATTGAGGGCAGTTGTATGGCCTAAACAGTCGTCATATAAGGACATATGTACATCATATTCCAATTATCTAGTGAGACAATTTGGGGCGAACGCCGTGGTTGTTTTTGATGGTTATGCTTGTACAATGTCGACAAAGGGCATGGAACAAGCCCGTAGATCTAAAGACAGGTATTCCATTCATATCAATATCTCACCCGAGTTACCAGCCACCACACCCCAATCCGATTTCCTTGCAAATGCCAAGAACAAAACCCAACTGATCGATCTTCTAATGCAGGAGCTATCTGCTATCAATATTCAGTCCAAGCAGGCCGAGGCTGATGCTGATGTACTGATAGCCAAAACTACACTTGACATCGCTCAAGATGACAACAATGTTGTCGTTGTGGGAACAGACACAGACTTGTTAGTCAGTCTTACCTCTCGAGTTCAACCGGGATGTAATATTCACATGATGTATTCCATTACCCCAAACGTACTAGTTTCAGTTAGTGAAATAGCAACCAAAATGGGTGACCATAGAAGCAACCTCCTTGTAGCACATTCTATAAGTGGTTGTGACACTACTTCTGCACTCTTTCGAGTTGGTAAGAAAAAAGTATTCAGTACAATTGTCTCCGATGTTACTAGCGACTCACAACAGTATGTCAACACAATTTTGGCGGATGACAGTACACCAAGTGCAGTAGCCGCTGCCGGGGAACAACTTCTCCTGATCTTATACGGGAGTAAAACTGTTTCCTCTCTCGACCAATATAGATATGTCACTTACAAGCGTTATGTAGCAAAATCTAAACTGAATAAACCCATCGACCTAGCCTCACTCCCACCAAGCAGCGATGCTGCACAACAACATGTCTACAGATGTTATCTCCAGGTCCAACAATGGCTGGGCACTTCGCTTCCTTCGACGGATTGGGGGTGGTCGCTAGACAATGGACTTCTTGTACCGACTGCAGCCACAAAGCCATGTGCCCCCGATAAGCAACTGAATCTGATCAGTTGTGGTTGCAAGAGTGCTTGTACAAAAAGGTGTGGGTGTAAGAAGGCAGGACTCTCTTGCTCAGGTTTGTGTAATTGCAGTTCGGATTCTTGTAACAACCACAGAAACACTGTCCTGTCGGAAATTTCTGAGTTCGATGAATAATATGTATATAGGTCATGTCATTTCTGTATATAGCATTGATAATAGTCAATGTAACTTAATCCATGTTGATTGATTTGTACATTCTGTAAATATTATTTATTGATTTTTGTACATTATGTAAATATTATTTATTGATCTAATGCTGCCAGACACAGACGTGTCTGTTCGGTCCCAAGCCCGAAAATAGTTGAGTTCTCATGCTGACGAATTTTATGCCAAAAGGGGAACTCGCCCAGAAGCAGAGGGGGTCTTCCATAATGTCTATTTTGTAAGCAATGATAAAAGTCTTCAAATGGTGGTGGATTTTTTATCGTCTGTCCAACTAACATCCCGTTCTGTACTATGACCCTTTGGGAAAATCCGTTAGGAAAATCGTCATTTTTTGCGTAAATCCGATACTTTTTTGTGAATTTTCAATAATTTTTCGCAGAAATTGTCACAGAATGCACATTTTCCTCTAGGTAAATGTATATTAGACATTATGTAGCTCGAAATACGTGTAAACAAAAAATACAGTTGGATCAATTCGAGGTTACAAAGTTCGTGCGATTTTTTAAAATTTTTTTCAAACGCGTTTTCGAAAAAAGGCTGTAGAAAAAAAAGCTCAACTGGGATTTTAGGGGACTTTTGTCTAATCGTTCAGTAACATGTACTCGACATTCCCTGAAAAAATCAGCTTTCTCCGATTTTTTTCCCTAGTGAAACCTAATGTTCTTGGGCTATTAGTGCAATATTACAGAATGTATCAACGAATGATTCTTCTCACAAATGAGCTGGCAAGTCACAGGTCCATCAGATAGATGATTCTCTATCAAACCCATGAGCTAAGCAACAGTGAGTAGCATTTCTAAGCTTTGAAGTTTATCAAATGACGTTTAAATACCAATTCTCGGAAAGTGAAGTTGAAGTAGTTTGATGTGGTGAAAATTGGCTTTGCTCAAGTTTATAATTCATGGTATGTTGTTTAGATTTCCATGCACATGTATTATTTGACCCTTTTCCCTCGTACAGACTTTAATTGCACATTAGATAGAGCAGAGACATGCTGTTGTCTACTTGCAAAAACTGAAAATTGTGGGTGTAGTGGCACACCAGAGTGACAGCTCTTCTCAAAATTGAAAGACTACAGTTAGATACAACACTGTGACAACAGACAACTTTGTTGAGTGTAGTGTTTGATAGCCGGATGACGTCTGAGTCCTTTGAGTGTTGGGGAATGATGATAGTCCAGAGCTTGAAATGTTTGCTCACCCACCTGTCTCCAACAGTCAGAAATTGGGTTGAAGCAGGTCAAAATACACATACCTGTTGCATGTAACAGATCAGTCAGTACAGTACGGCCACCATGGACTTGTCAATTTCCATGAGTGGGCAGTATTTCCACGGTCACAATAATATTAGATTTCAAGTACTAATTATAGGAGTAATCAGCAAAAATTTAATTAATGAGGCTTCAGGTACAACCTGGTGATCAATTAAAATATTGCTGATGATTATTTTTAGTCGAGTTGTGACGAAGTCAAACTTGACTTATAGATTGATGAATGGCGTGCTGGCTGGCGGGCGGGTTTCATAAACAGTTGGTTTCTGTACGAAACTTGACAATGGTTTGACCCATGTTCATGAAACTTCATAGGTAGGTTGGCCCCGGTGAGAGGAAGAACCCTGTTTATATTGGACTCGCTAGGTCAGCAGTAAATGTCACAGAGACCTTGAACATATTAAATCATAAACAATTGGTTTCCGTATGATAACTTGACTATGTTTGAACCCACATTCATGAAACTTCATATGTAGGTTGGCCTTGGGGAGAGGAAGAAACCTATTTATTTTGGACTTGCTAAGTGAAAGGTCAAGGTCACAGTGACCCTGAACATAGTAATCAAAACAGTTGGTTTCCGGATGATAACTTGATAATGGTTTGACCCACATTCATGAAACTTAATAGGTAGCTTAGCCTTGGTGAGAGGAAGAACCCTATGTATATTGGATGCACTAGATTAAAGGTCAAGGTCATAGTGACCCTGAACATAGTAACTCGTAAACCATTGGTTTCCCGACGTTAAGTTGATAATGATTAAACCCACTTCTGTGCTGCCACAACTCGACATTGGATCGGTGATCCTATCTGCATTTTTATTACCTGGTAAATGCATGCGAGGACATCACTGACCACTTGTGGATTATGACCAGTCCATGGTAACTACTGTAATCGTTGATTGATTGCCCCCCCCCCCCCCAATTTTTTTTCGAAGGACTATTAAAATAACTGGTGTCTGCGTGCGTACCTGCATCCATCCCACTTTAGTTTCCTGATGATAACTTTAGTTATAGTTGGTCAAATCAAATGAAATTTGGTATGTAGGTCAATCAACATAAAATACAGGTCAAGTTCCAATTTGGGGGTGGTCCGACAATTTTTGTTCTGTCAGAGTTGTGCCCCTTTTTCCACTTTGAAAATTTATTAGTTGAGTTTTGACGAAGTCAAACTCGACTTATAGTTTGAGGAAATGACGTGCGGGCGGCGGGCGTAAACAATTGGTTTCCGGGCAATAACTTAGTTCTGTTTGATGCACCTTTACCAAATTTATACCAGAGGTTACCCTATAGGAAAGGAAGACACCTATCGATTTCAGAGTCTCGCGCCCCAAGGACAAGGTCACTGTTACTATAAACAGAATATTTTGTGAGAAATTGGTTTCTGGGCAATAACTTTAGTTCTATTTGACACACCTTTACCAAACTTATACCAGAGGTTACCCTACAGGAAGGGAAGACACCTATTGATTTTGGAGTCTGGGACTCCAAGGTCAAGGTCACTGTTGCTATAAATAGAATATTTTATGACAAATTGGTTTCCAGGCAATAACTTTAGTTCTATTCTGGGTATCTTCACCAAACTTATACCACAGGTTACCCTATAGGAAGGGAAGACACCTGTTGCTTTCGGAGTCTGGGGCCCCAAGGTCAAGGTCACTGTTACTATTAATAGAATATTTTGTGACAAATTGGTTTCCGGGCAATAACTTTAGTTCTATTTGACGCACCTTTACCAAACTTATAACTTATACCAGAGGTTACCTTATAGGAAGAGAAGACACCTATTGATTTCGGAGTCTGGGACTCCAAGGTCAAGGGCACTGTTACTATAAATAGAATATTTTGTGACAAATTGGTTTCCGGGCAATAACTTTAGTTCTATTTGACGCACCTTTACCAAACTTATACCAGAGGTTACCTTATAGGAAGAGAAGACACCTATTGATTTCGGAGTCTGGGACTCCAAGGTCAAGGGCACTGTTACTATAAATAGAATATTTTGTGACAAATTGGTTTCCGGGCAATAACTTTAGTTCTATTTGAAGTACTTTTACCAATCTTATACCAGAGGTTACCCTAGAGGAAGGGAAGACACCTATTGATTTCGGAGTCTGCGACTCCAAGGTCAAGGTCACTGTTACTATAAATAGAATATTTTGTGACAAATTGGTTTCCGGGCAATAACTTTAGTTCTGTTCCGTGTATCTTCACCAAACTTATAGCACAGGTTACCCTATAGGAAGGGAAGACACCTATTGCTTTTGGAGTCTAGGGCCCCAAGGTCAAGGTCACTGTTACTATTAATAGAATATTTTGTGACAAATTGGTTTCCGGGCAATAACTTTAGTTCTATTTGACGCACCTTTACCAAACTTAAACCAGAGGTTACCCTATAGGAAAGGAAGACACCTATCGATTTCAGAGTCTCGCGCCCCAAGGTCAAGGTCACTGTTGCTACAAATAGCTTATTTCTTCAGAATTTAATGTCAAAACTCGACTTCTGGATCTGTGATCCTCTTGCTGGATTTTTTTATTTGGTTTCCCGATTATAACTTCAGTTATAGTTGGCCAAATCAAATGAAAGTTGGTATGTAGGTGTATCAACATAAAATACATGTCAAGTTCCAATCGGGTGTGGTTTGACAATTTTTGCCAGAGTTATGGCCCATTTTTGATTTCAAAAATTCATTTTTTTGGGTTTCCTGATGATAACTTTAGTTGTTGTTGACTGATTCAAATAAAATTTGGTATGTAGGTGTATCAACATAAAAGACAAGTCAAGTTCAAATTGGGGTTTGGTCCGACATTTTTGCCAGAGTTATGCCCCTCCCCACGGGAACCCCTGGAAGAGAAGCAGTGCTTGTTTACTGTTGTAAACAAGCTCTGTTTCACTGGTTAAATAGTACCCAGTCAGGGTGCGAGTCCTCTAAAATAGGCCACATGGGGTATAAACGATTGACTGACCTTGACGATCTCCATGCTATGGTCATGATTAGCCATTGTGCAGAAGAATGTGACCTTAAAAACCAATAAATAAACTAGAGAATTGTAATTTGTTGGACAAATTACGGACTTTCCCAAGTTTTTAATGTGAAAAGGCAAACTGTATAGTACACAAAACAATCGATCAGTCTTGAAAACAGAACATTTAGTGGAAAACAAAGTTTTTGTGATACTACTAGTTTTTATGCAGCCAAAACAGATATTTGAGATACAGCAGGACACCAAAACATTTAACACAAAATTTGCTCTTCAATAATTAAAGAATATTTTCATAGAAAGCAAAACAAGCGATGTCCTTTCTGCTTTGGAAAAAATTAGTACATATAAATTATGGGCGTACGGGCCGGGGTTTCATGAAGGACTGTGCCCCAACCCACCCCTGAGTCAGGAAGGAGCCCATTTTTAAGCCAATATGCCAGAAAATTTCGGACAATTTAGTTGCCAGAAATGACCACAAAACATTTTGGTTTTCCACACAAAATGTTTTTTCCTATCTCATCACTTAGAAGTAGCAAATAAACTGACCATTATACTGTACAAGTTGATTCAGTGGAACCGTATCCACGTTAATATTATTCATTTATAATCACACAAGTACATATAAAGAGTTCTGTTACTGCATATTACGGGAGCACGGTGGCTCAGAAGGTAGAGATGATTGCTGCAATCCAAGAAGTCCTCGGTTCGAATCCCGCCTGTGGCAATCACATTGTGTCCTTGAGCAAGACACTTCAACCCAATTTAATTTCCCACCTAGGGGGGGGGGGGGGGGGGGGGGGGGGAATGATGGCGATGTGCACTAAGGGTACTTTGAGGGTGTACTTGTCTTCAACCAATGCTCACCCAGCTTTTGTGGAATTAGTGTGTTGGGGAGTCTGAGTCGCTTGTCATTACTTGGTGGTTCTCTCCAGGTACTCAATGGGAGGGAGACCCCCTCTCCCCCCTCCCTCCCATACCCACATTTGGCATTTCCTCCGGAGATTCAACTTTTTCGGGCTAAAAGGGTTCATCCTGAAAAATTGCCCTGTACGCCTATGCAATGAATACCTGGACTTGAATAAATACGTATATTATGGTCATGATATAGCTGTAGATGCTGAAAGTGACTTTAAATATCAATAATTAATTTATTCTCTATCATTCTGTCTGTTTGTGAATGTGTGGGATTTGTCAACAAACGAGGGTAAACTTCCTACTCCATGATTTCACAATTTTTCCAACATATCTGTTTCAGATACAATGAAATAAATGTAATATGAGGTACTGTCACACACAAATTAGTTGTTTATTTGATATGGTTTAAACCATCTAGAGAGCTAGTATACACAGTGATGGGTACAGTTCAAGTCAAAATGAGTTGATTAAAGGGATGTTGAACAGCTTGTTAATATTACATTACATTACTACTTTGCTATTTATTGACAGAAGGATTTCACAGAGGGTTTCCCTGACGCTATTTATTCATTTTTGTTTGCGGTCACATACTTATTCACAATGGCTAATCGTGACCGTGACAGTTTTACGGGTGGGGGAAGTCAGAGGACCTAGAGAGAACCACCGAGCAACTGTCAGCTCAACATTCTAATTATGTTCAAGCTCCGCTGAAGCAGGGTACCAGCGGTTGAAGACATGTGCACCATTGACTTGCTGTACGCCTTAGTACATGGCATCATCGTGCCCCCATGTTGACAACCGGGATAAAGTGCCTTGCCCAAGGACATTACGTGGGTCATCCCAGATAGGGATCAAACTCGGGACCTCTATCATAGAAGTCAAACAGTCTACCACTGAGAAAAATGTGCTTTCTTTCCTGGCGGTATTCATATTTGTACAGCCAAACTGGTGTTGGATAACATGGAACATCAAAACATATAACACAAAATTTGTTCCCCATTGATTTTTTAAAGCAGTTATGGAAAGCTCAAAGAGCTCTTTCCTTTTTGTTTTTGGACAAGTGAGTGTTCACTCAAAGTCATTTTTTGCAGACAGTGCTATTTTTAAGTGGCCAAAGCACATGTTTCATTAAGTCGCAGAACATAACTAAAGCCAGATTTTTTGATTAAACGTCTCTGCATATAGCAAAGCAAAGTGTCTCAAATTAACCCATTCCAAAATGATAGTAAAGAGTAACCAAAGTTGGATAATTTGGGTATTTCCAAATGGTACACTTATTCTCACTCTCATTGTGCTTGAGGGTTAAATCTGAAATTGAAAAGGTGTACCAATCTTACGCAGGGAAGGTGAGTACAGAAAAGTACGAAATTAATCAGAAAATGAATTTTGTCTGACGGTACTAATATTTGTACGAGCAGAACTGGTACTGGATTTATTTATTTATTAGGTTTTAGCGACACATTAACAGCCAAGGTCATATTATGTTGGTGACAGTTATATGGGTGGAGGAAGCCAGAGTACCCAGAGAGAACCACCGAGCAATGATGAGCAGCTGCCAGCTCCCCAACATAGTGCCTCCGCACTGTAGCACAGGCAGGGTTAGATTGGTTGAAGACATGTGCACCATCGACGTGCAGTATGCCTTAGTACACGACGTCATGGTGCCCCCATGCGGACAATCGGGGTGAAGTGATCGGGACATAATTGGAATATATCTGACAGATATAAAGTCGGATATATTCCAATTATGTCCCGATCATGCAAGGCAGCAATTTGAAATTCTCAGAATGTTTCCTACTGTCCCTGCCCAACAGTTTAGTATCTTTGTCAAGTACCGAGACCGCGTGGAAATACCGTGGATCAGGTGGAAACCGAGGGCACGATTCGTCCCTACTTTATTCTCAACTCAACGACTTTTCCATTCATTATTTACCTGTCACCGGCTGAGTTAGGTATTATATTTGTCTATTTGATGAACTTTTCAACCTTAACTATTTGCGGCTTCATGTATCACCACTGAAAGGCCACTGCACGGTTACCAATATATTCAGGGATTGATTTTACAAAAATAACAATTATTCCGACTATACCCACATGGGAACTCCTAAATATGCCAAGGGTAAAACTTTTGATAATAATGTATAAAACAGAAGTTGTCATGCTATGCTTGCTGCATGCAGGCATAGAACACATTCATCGCTCAATGAATTTGGAATGGAGTAAATTGTCACTTAAACCTACGAAATTCTGAAAAATGAGTTTTTTTCGACGGCATCTACCATTATGCATCTGAGACAGGGATTGCTTTAAACTTTACAGCAACCTTATAACAAAAAATATTCTTGGAATTGAACTGTGAATCCGAATTTCGAAAGCATTTTCGGATATTCTATTCCAAACTACCACTGCACGCTTATCAATATTCAGTGATTTTATGAAAATTAAAATTATTCCGACAATATCCATATGGGCAGTCTCGAAACTGCCAATGGTTAAACTTTTAATAATGACATATAAAACAAAAGTTGTCATACTATGACTGCTGCATACAGCCATAGAAAACGTTCAGCGCTCAATCAATTAGGAATGGAGTAAATCATCACTTAAACTTACCAAATTCTGAAAACGAGAGTTTTTTTGAACTCCACCTATCTTTTTGCAAACAGAACAAGCATAGGGATAAACTTTACAACCAAACTTACAACAACAAATATGCTCGGTAGGCAATTGTAAATACGAACATGCAAATCATTTTTCGATATTCCTTTCGAAAATGGAAGAAAAGTGAGCTCCAAATTAGCCAATTTTATGAAGAATTTTACGGCACTCAAATTCAAGGCCCGAAAACTGGGTGAAGGTTAAAACTTTGAATAAAAAATATAACAGCAAAATTGTTCTTTGATGAAGGCCCAATCCTCTCATGGAAAAGGTTTTGAGACCATATGGCTCCAGTGCTGAGAAAGTGCATGTAAACGTTGGCGAAAATAACAATTATTCTGACAGAACCCTTATGGGAAGTCTCAAATCTGCCAAGGGTTAAACTTTTAATAATAACATATAGAACAAAATTTGTCATAATTTGACTGCTGCAAGCAGCTGTAGAAAACATTCAGAGCTCAAGCAATTAAAAATGGAGTAAATCGCCACCTAAATTTACCAAATTCTGAAAAAATTGGATTTTTTTTTGGACGGTACCTACTTTTATGCAACCAGAATGGGATAGGGTTAAACTTTACAACCAAACTAACAACAGCAAATATGCTCAGTAGTCAATTGTGAATACGTACATGAAATGTGTTTGAAATTAACCCTTTCCAAAATGATTTTGGCATTTTTAAACGGTACTCTTATTCTCACCCTCATTGTGCTAGAGGGTTAAATCTGAGATTAAGAAGTAAACAGTAACTTTCTTCCACAATCATTGTTGCATCTAGCCATACCAAAATAATTGTTACAACAACCTTGTTCTTCGAGAAATTTGCCCTTGAATTTGTTCAGTTTTGAAGAAAAATTCTATATGCATGTCATTTTTGGCCAGTGGGGGTTAAAGTTGAAAGATCTGAGAAGTGATTGTGGTGTATCATATTATGCTCTCAATGTGTGGAAAATTTGAGCTAATAACTGTAAACAATTTTGAGACATTCGAAAAATGGTGAAATTTTGAAGGTTTTGGCAGAATATTTTGAAAATACGCGTTTTCACAGATATGACGATACCGCATTTCACGAGATTTTTATGACATTACATAAGTGTGCCAGATTTGGACAAAATCGTACAGCTTGTTTTCGAGCAGTTCAACAGACAAAATTCAGGGAGAAAAAAAAAAAAAATAGAGAAGAAAAATTTTGAAAAAGAAGAATAACAATAGTCTTTCCCAAACTAGGTTTGGGAAAGCCTAATAATTAATAGTTATGTCCCTTTTTTGACTTCAAAAATTAAATTTTTTTCAAATACCTCGAATTGCACTCTTTTTCAGGGGTCGTGTGGCCGAGCGGCCTTATGTTTCATACTGATATCAAAGGATCAAGATCGTTGAAAAAGTTTGTTGTAATTCTTGATTGGAAGTAATCAAAACACCTGGCTTGACAATAAAAATTATCACACTTCCATTTCTCTTTGAACTTGATACACTATCAGGCATATTACATGTAGGGGAGCTAATTACATGTACAACTACACAGCATGTATGAATTAATACATTTCTTTGCAAATGTCAACAGCATTCACCATAGAAAGCTGTTTCTTGTGATAATGGGTAGTAAAACATGATATTCCCCAATGACTGATGTTGAAAAAGAAAAACAATGTCAAATTGTTATCAGTGTAACACTGATAGTGTTATTACCCCAACATCACTGTGTATTCATATTGTAAACCTCAAGTCCCCATACAGCAACAAACTGCCCTTTTTATATTGTAAAAGTTCTCCCAGGTGTATTGTTCCTTGAGAACTCTATGGTAGGATCCTTTTATCTTTGCAAGTGCTTTTAACATTGTTGGCTGCTTGTACATGCATCCGTATTCTTGAATAATTTTGCCTGTTAAGATTTGCCTTCTTACAATTTATATAAATTGTAACGAGTCAAATACATTTAAACAAATTTTGATGACCAAAAATATTTTAGCACTCCACCAGTTGAAATTTTTATCTCAAATGTATCGTTTTGACAGAAATGAATCTCATAAACATTGTGTAGTTATCAAACCAATCCGTTGGTTTTAATGCAACTAGTACTACAAAGCATGAATGCATGATGGAAAAACCTCACAAAAGTTGCAACTTTGTTGTACAGATATGAGTTTTTGGTGGAATAATCCAGTAAAATACATGTTATGGTATATAAACAGCTCCAACAGTAGTGAGAATTATCCTTGATGAAAATAAGTATATGGTTCATGTATGTATAATGTTACACAGAACAAGACATCAAGTGTTAAAGCTGGCTTACATGTGTGTGTCCCTACGGCAACCAAGGAAGTGAAACTGCTTGTTTACTGTGGTAAACGATCTCTGTTTTGCTGGTAAAATAGGACCTGGTAACCAATGCATGGGGCAGAAGTCCTCTAAAATGGGCAACATGGGTATAAACGATTGGCTGGACTAGACTTTATATCCAAGTCACAGTCACAATTAGCCATTGTGCAGAAATATTTGCATGTGACCTTAAACACCAAAAATAAGTAAATACATGTGTGTGTGAGGCAATCAAGCACTGCAAGAGTAATCAAGTGCATTGAAGAAGGCTGCTTGTCATTTTGAGGTGAGTGATTGCCCTTATCCTCTATGGCTTCCCTGATTTGAAAATAATGAGGCCGGCAAATACCCACCCTAAAAAAACTTGATAAACTCAGGGATTTTTTAAGGGTTTTTGCCAATAAATTTAATGTTAACCTAACAAGTCTCTTCTATCCATTGAGGGAATGGGATATTTTCCAGAATTATTGCAACACTACCCATCTTTTGATAAAGGTTTAGCAGTGATTTCTAGCAACCTCTTGGCTGCTTCTAAAGGTAATTTGAATATTGTCCACAAGACCTCTTAATTGTACGTTAAAGTACCTTTTCTCAGGCCTTGGAGTTTCTCAAAATGTTTTAAGTCGATAAAAATAACCCCCAAACCTCAAACTTTGACAATTAGCAGCTCCCAATGGATGTATTAAAGAAAAGATTATGGTACAGGGTTTACCTCTCTAGAATAACTGGCATTTTCAATTACATTTTTGATGATTTGCACGAAATATAACAAACCTACAGTGAGCATAAGTTTAAGTTGGAGACAAGAATGTTCTGGAAGTCTCGAAGCATGGATACTCCAAAAAGAAAAGTACCAGTGTATGTGTTCAAAACATACCATACTGTGACCACAAAAGTGGTCTTTTTTTTTAGTCCGATTGCGATCCAGTCATAACACTCTTAAATTTCATTAATAATTATAATATACTGCAAAATCAAGACTGCATAAAGAAAAACAAAATGAAATATCTCTGATTCATTGTTCTCGTACATGTATATTTCATTTTTGACAGGTGAGATTCTGTAGTGCTTCAGGGAGGTACCCTGTTGCAATCTGGAAAAAAGTCTGTCCACAAGTTTCTGTGATCACGATACTGTCTTTCTAGAAGCTGAAAATATCATTATTTTTTCTCCTGCTGCATGCAACTCTGACAGCATAGTGATTCTTGTTCACCCAGTTGAGCACAGGTTTAGCCAATCAGCCAGTAAGGCCTGACATTGACACTTTAATGCAACTGATTCTGTATACTGTGTTAATACTCATAAGGACTCTTTCAACAAATTCACTATTTCAAGGGCACCGGAAGTAACCAAGGACAAGGGGGGTGGGGGGGGGGGGGGGGGGGGGAGTGCTATCAAAAGGGCACTTGACTTAGAGTATGAGTTAACAATTTACCCAATGTAACTGCAAAAACCAGCCAGTGCTATTCACAAAAATCACCATCTAAATTTCCTTATTTTTAGCTCAACTTTGTTGAAGCCAAATTTGAGCTTATGCCATGGCCAGTCGTCCGTCTGTCTGTCTGTCTGTCTGTCTGTCCGTCAACAATTCAATACGGCTCGGGCTACAGGCCGTATTTATGAATCGATCTTTACGAAACTTCTTGGGTACCTTTGTTATGACCGTGGGATGAGAACGAATGTTTTTGGGTCCGATCCGAAATTCAAGTTGGCCGCTGGCTGCCATTTTGTACAAACTTAGGTGAAATCAGATTTTTGCGCAGAACTTCCATATGAAAGCGCTGATTTGAATAATTTTTTGTATGAATGTTTAGTACCATGGGATACATCACATATAATATGGGTTTTTTTCTCGTATGTAAATTATGCAAATTAGACTAACTTTGATGTATTTAGTGTTACTTTCAGCACTGTAAGTGCAAATGCCAATACGGCTCGGGCTAGAGGCCGTATTTATAAACCGATCTTTACGAAACTTTTTGGGTACCTTTGGTATCACCGTGGGACGAGAATGAGTGTTTTGGGGTGCGGTACGAAATTCAAGATGGCCGATAGCAGCTATTTTGTACAAAATTAGGTGCAATCAGATTTTTGCACAGAACTTCCATTTGAAAACGCTGATTTGAAAAATTTTTTGTGTGAATTTTTAGTACCGTGGGATACATCACATATAATACAGGTTTTTGTCTCGTGCAGAAATTATGCAAATTAGATGAACTTTGATTTTTTCAGCGCTACTTTCACACAGTAAGTACACATGTCAATACGGCTTGGGCTAGAGGCTGTATTTATCAACCAATCTTCACGAAACTTCTTGGGTACCTCTGTTATCATCTTGGGACGAGAACGAGTGTTTCTGAGTGCGGTTCAAAATTCAAGATGGCTGCCAGTGGCCATTTTGTACCGAAATTAGGTCTAATCAGTTTTTTGTACACAACTTCTATACGGCTCAGACTAGAGGCCTTATTTATGAACCGATCTTTACGAAACTTCTTGGGTACCTTTGTTATCACCGTGGGATGAGAACGAGTGTTTTTGGGTGTGTTCCGAAATTCAAGATGGCCACCAGTAGCCATTTTGTACCAAAATTAGTGCAATCAGTCTTTTGTACAGAACTTCTGTATGAAAGTTCTGATTTGAATAAATTTTTGTATGAATGTTTAGTAAAATGGAATACATCACATACAGTATGGGTTTTTTTCTCGTGCAGAAATTATGCAAATTAGATGAATTTTGATTTATTTAGTGCTACTTATACACTGTAAGTGCACATGTCAATACGGCTCGGGCTAGAGGCTGTATTTATCAACCGATCTTCACGAAACATCTTGGGTACCTTTGTTATCACCTTGGGACGAGAACGAGTGTTTCTGAGTGCGGTCCAAAATTCAAGATGGCTGCCAGTGGCCATTTTGTACCGCAAATTAGATCCAATCAGTTTTTTGTCACAACTTCTATACAGCTCGTATTTATGAACTGATCTTCACAAAACTTCTTGGGTACCTTTGTTTTCACCTTGGGACAGGAACGAGTGTGTTTTGGGGTGCCTTTGTTATCACTGTGCTATGAGAACAAATATTTTGGGGTTCAGTCAGACCCACTCTGGGACTCAAAGATTTCTTTTCTTGTTTAGCATCTGACTGTCACCCACCTTTACAATACTCTACCTATACATTTGTTACAGGCTACGGTCAGTATTTATGTACAGACCATTACAATACTTTATATGTGCCTTTGTTATCAGGTCATTATCGAGATGTTTGTAATTGCTGTGTCACATACTATACATGTACATGTCTTAACAAGTTGAGCTACAGTGTCATTGACACTTTCATTTGTCTCAAAAGCATAGCTTATGACCACTCATTGGAATGAGCTTATTGAGCTCGTTCCATTGAGGGTCTATAAGCTATGTTTTTGATGCAAAAATGAAAAAAGAATAGTTATTCGAGAATTTTGTTTGAATGTGTCGTCTACCTTTCGTGTTGGGTAAAGGGTTAAGACTGGGAGTTTACGTGTCATAAATTGTAATGTGACACACAAGAGTATTGACACTATATACATGTATACACCATCCGTAAAACATTGCAGATGGCATGGTACCTTGTTCCATTAAAGAAACAATATAAAGCTTCAGAAATCACCTTGCCGATTGTATAACTTTGTTGGGTGATTATTGGCCAAACTCCATCATGTATTTTCAGTCATCTGCTACAGTTCTACGAAAGTAAAACCTTTTCCACTAGTGTACTTCTGGTGAAAAAATGCATGCATTCCCCACCTCCATCACACACCAACACCTCAGGGCAAGTGGTTGGCACCTTTGCACCATTTTAAAAAACATTTTTCGCACCAGTTTTTAATTTCATCTCACAATTTTCTTTCCAGGTAAAATGATCTGTGATTCATATACATATATTATTTGATTGGAAAATAAATGGAAGCAAGTAGATTTTATAAGCAGGTTTGTTCATTTTTACAAGTATTCAAGACATTGCTTCTCTGTGGAATATGTTTATTTTATTTTTTTACTTTAATATTCTTTTAGCTTACCATAATATTGTATCTTTCAAAGATAATACATTTGCATGGTATGTTGCTCACAGAAATTTCAACGATGAATATTTTTTATTCATACAGTACAGCCTACAATAAAGTGGATACCTGGTCGCTCTAATAACACGCTATTTGGGCGATATTTACGTCACATTCGTGTCTGAATATCGCAATATTTTTAAAGGAATGATGCGTCAGTTGATCGTGATTAGGATTTGGTCTGTCGAATGCGCTGTGATGACAAAATCAAAAACCGAATGTAACGTATTATTACCACTCAATCTATAAGTTACTAGTCGATTAACAAAAGTTTGGAGGCCCGTTAACACTCCATAATTTCAGTGACGTCATTCGATGGAGCCAGGCTGCGGGCGATAATGGTATAGCGGCCCGTGGCCCAGCTATTTTTTAGATTCCATGGTCTAATGAATTACTCCCATTCGGATGACATCCCTTCTTATTTTTGAACTGAAGTCGAACGCACAATTGAAACAGAAATATCGAACCGACTTTAGTGATTATTTCTGTACTGAAATGAAGCACTATCAGATGGAAACAAGTTTCATTGCACTGTGAATCGGTCGCATTGTAAGTATACTGATAAAATCATAGTTCGTTCATTACAACGGCCTTGTAATAATAGTAATAACATGATTGTTGTCAGGCATCATGATTCATTAGCTGCCCTGCAGCAATGATGAACAGCCCTTGGGCTTATTAACGGCCCTCGACTTCATCTCGGACCTTTAAAAACTCTCGGGCTGTTCATCATTGCTGCAGGGCTGCAAATGAACCATAATGCCCTCCAAATTCATGTTATTGTTATATTAACTTCCAAACCAATTTTTGTTATATTGTTTACAGTATATTTATATTATTTACAACACCTACACCACATCAAGATACAGAATTAAAAAGAACTCTTGATTAATTATTAACATGTAATCATTTCAGTTAAACAAGCACAAAGAATTAGTGTAGTCATATCAATGCTAAATAGTAAACAAACATAAACACTCAAATAATTATTAACAACGATCATTTCAATGCAATTACAAAACAAGTACACAAAGACATGTTTTAATAAGCACAAAGCTAAAAAACAATCCTGAAATTGAACACAGTATTTTCCAGTCAGTTTATCAGTTCATAGTGCTGGGTGGATGTATTCTTGCTTTTGTGTATATAATTCTGAATAAATTTCAAATATTACGAAGGATTATGAAGGATATTTTTTGCTGTGGAATTTATTTCAAACAAACATGCAAGTACTTCATATTTTGTTAAAATTTATAATAGATGTTTTAAAATGTGTCCAAAATATATCGCAGATGGAGTCGTTTAACCTGCGACTTGGAAATATGGTCTTTTGCACATCTTTTGCACATCCAAACTGAGCTCTCGGTCTGATCAGATGCAGTTTAATAGCGCGGCTCAGGAATTTCTGTTTCCTTTTTAACTGACCTGGCCTAAAAGGCCATGTGAGCTTTTGCTATCACTTGGCGTCCGTCGTCCATTGTCTGTCGTCTGTAAACTTTTCGCATTTTCATCTTCTACTCTGTTGATCCGGTGTGAACCAAACTTGGCAGAAAGGTCTATGGAGGTCCTCTACAAATGATCCTCATTTTGTTCACATCGGATGAAAAACATGGTCGCCAGAGGCATTCTTTATTTCTAGTTAGTGGATTTTCAAAAATCTTCTCCTCTGAAACTACAAAGCCAAATGTTTTGAAACTTTGTATGATTGATCACGGGGACCCCCTCTACCAATAATCCTCATTTAATGTTAATCGGGTTGCAAATATGGCCACAATTGTGGCTTATAGTTACCATAGAAACCCTATTGGAAATCACATTTTCATCTTCTTCCCTGGAACTACTGAGGCAAGGTGAACCAAACTTGGCAGGAATGGTCTTTGGGAGATCCTCTACAAACGATCCTCATTTTGTTCGGTCAGTTGAAAAACATGGCAGCCTGAGGCATTCTTTGATTCTGATTAGTGGATTTTAAAAAATCTTCTCCTCTGAAACTACAAGGTCAAATGTTTTGAAACTTTGTATTATTGATGACTGGGACATCCTCAACCAATGATCCTGAAAAAATATTATTTTTCGAAACATTTTCAACCAAACCATTCATGTGACCCCTCTTTGGAACAAGCTCGTCGAGCTTGTTCCAAAGAGGGGTCACATGTTAAGGTTTTGTGGAAATTTTTTTTAATAATTTAAAAAATGATATTTAAAATAATAAATTTTGAAATCGTCTGCGTTGGGTAAAGGGTTAATGTTGATTGGTTTAAAACATGGCCACAATTGTGGCTTATAGTTACTATAGGAACCCTGTGGGAAATCACATTTTCATTTTCTTCTCTGGAACTACTGAGCTGATGTGAACCAAACTTGGCAGGAATGGTCTATGGGAGGTATTCTATGAAACGTTCCTCATTTTGTTTCTGTCGAGGCATTCTTTGGTTCTGATTGGTGGATTTTGAAAAATCTTCTCTGAAACCACAAGGCCAAAATGTTTTGAAACTTCACATGGTTGATGACTGGGACACCCTCTACCATTGGTCCTCATTTAATGTTGATCAGGTTGCAAACATGGCTGCAATTGCGGTTTATAGTTACTATAAAAATCCTATGGGAAATCACATTTTCATCTTCTCTGGAACTACTGAGCCGATGTGAACCAGCCTTGGCAGGAATGATCTATGGGAGGTTCTCTACAACTGTTTCTCATTTTGTTCCTGTTAGATGAAAAACATGGCTGCTACAGGCATTCTTTGATTCTGATTGGTCAATTTGGAAAAATCTTCTCCTCTGAAACTACAAGGCCAAATGTTTTGAAACTTCACATGATTGATAACTGGGACAACCTCTACCAACCATCCTCATTTAATGTTGATCGGGTTGCAAACATGGCCACAATTACGGCTTATAATTACCATAGAAATCCTATGGGAAATCACATTTTCCTCTTCTGTTCTGCCAGGTGACCGATTACAGGCTCTTTAGAGCCTCTTGTTTAAATTAAATTTTAATTGGCCCATTTTACACATTCAAGCAGGTCATTTCATTGCTTTTACTTGCTTTTACGAATATTTCTGTTTCATTTTACATCACCACAATTCCTGCTTTTCGATCGTCGTTATTGAACGCAAAAGGAAGACACCCCCCCCCCCCCCCCCCCCCCATCTCTCTCTCACTTTAAAGACGCAAAAGGAAGACTTCCCCCCCATCTCCCTTTTACTTTAAAGATTGAGAGTTTCATATTTATAAAAGTTTAAACTGCAGTTATGTAAACATACTCTTGAGGACACTTGTGAAAGCAGATAGGCCAAGGGAAATCCGAGCTTTCATTGCATCGACATCAACGAATTCAGCAACTATGTCAGTTTGTTTAACATAAAAAGCTTTGCATGATTCAAATGGTCCATATTATTATAAGTATTCGCTCCTCTTCTTTTCATCCATAAAATTACGAACGACAGTTATGAAAATATCGTGCCATGTGTGCGTCTGTCACAATATGTTGAAAATATCGCATTAATGCTATAGGAATGTTGCCAAAATAAGGCGCTAATATGGCATCATTAACAAAAGAATATTGCCTAACGGTATACTTTGTTATAGGCTGTATACAGATTTACTGATTGCCTTCTATTTGTACATGTATGCAAACATGTTAAGTTTTATGATTTTGGCAGAGGCTCCTCATTTTTTATGCCATCTCCTGACCTCAAGATTGGGGGACAAATTCTTATGATTTTGAGACCCCATTTTCTATTTTGCAAACTTGAGCACCCATTTTACAATTTACTGTATTATAAAATAATCTAACTGGAAGATAGAAAAGTATATCAAATAAATTGCCTTACATTTGCCTGTAGATAATGTAGATGTGTTAAGGAGTAACTACTATGTGTATATTCAATTCAAGCCATATTGTACAATAAATCTTGTTACAACAGCTAATATCCTTATTACCCTAGTGTTCAACTGATTACCAAAAATAGCCGCTGATCAATTACCCGTTATTTGAGCTCTCACTCGGCCAATTCCGATTGTAATACTGTGCACTACTAGACGAATCGAGGCTTGAAAGAACTACATTAAATTGAACATATTTCACAGTGTTAAACGTTGACTCAGGTCGCAGTAATATGACCAGACGCACACACTTTGGCAGTATACGTGGCTCTCGGAGCCATGTGTACCTGGTCATATTAGTATCATGTAGTATCATGTAGTGGAGTGCAACCATCACTTTTTCTGGTATGAACTGGCCGTTGCCGCAAGTATGCTCAACTGTAAGCTTTACATGTCGTTTAATCCTGTAAAGGGGCGTCTAGAGAAATTAAGAATACACATTGTCGTTGTTTCCCAACTTTATTGAATGGTATCATTGATATCATTTTACATTAACAATTGAACAATTGCAGAAGATAATAAAATGTTAATGAATCATCACAAAAAAATGCTTGGCAACAATTGGTTGAACCGATGTTCCAGAATCCATTGCTGTTGTCACCCGATTGCCCACAATCGGCCGATTGGGATGGCTGAACAACTTGCACATGGTGGATACATGTAAACATATGTTGGTCCTTTAGATGTGGAGAGTTGCGACAGTAATTAGTCCTGTCAACCTGCTTCTGATGAACCATATAATTGGTTATTGTAACAAAACAACTAACAAAGCAATCTTTATACTTTATAGTTCATCTGACAGAAAGTCAGGATAAGCTATTGTGATCCCTCACAATCTGTCGTCCGTGAACATGTGTTTGCACCTGCTCCTAAACTGCTGAACTGATTTCAGTTAAATTTTAGGTGATTGCTTGTTCTGACATCACATTTGGTTTTGTTCAAATCAACTTGCCCATCGGGAAAGGGTGGAGGAAAATACTAAAAAAAATATAAAAATTCATCTTCTCATGAACCGTTGGGTACAATGACTTGATATTTGGCATGGCGCTTCCTTTTGAAGTGTAGAATCAAGTTTGTTCAAATGAAATTTGTGGAGCAAAATTTGCCATTATAATGGGAGGCGAAAGATTTTTGGCCCCACCAAAAATGTCTATTTTCTGAATTGCTGAGCCGATTTTAGCTAAATTTGGTATGTGGCATTATTGAGTCATAAGTACTTGATTCCTGAATTAACTTGAATCTACTTCTTCAGATCTTTTGATATTTGATATACAGCATCCTTATGGAGATCAGATCTAAGTTTGTTCAAATCAAGTCTCTGGGTTAATATTTGTGCTCCGTATTGGAGCTCGAATTTTAGCTTTGTCCAGTATGAGGAATAATCTTTCAAACTTCTCCAGAACCATTAGTCAAAATCTTTTGATATATGGTACACAGAAGCTTTACATGAGTCCAATTCAAGTTTCTTCAAATCAAGTCCATCATTTAATATTTGGGCTCTCTGTGGAAGCAGAAATTTTAACATAGCGCAATATAGGGATTAATCTTTAAATACCTTCTTCTTCAGATTCACTGTTTAGAATCTTTTGATGTATATAGCATCCTTATGATGGACAGGGGTGGGGGTGGGGGGCAGATTCAAGTTTGTTCAAATCAAGTTCTTTGAATAATATTTGGGCTCCCTGTTGGAGCCCTAATTTTTAGCTCAACTTTGGCGAAGCCAAATTTGAGCTTATGCCATGGCCAGTCCTCAGTCTGTCCATCAACAATTCAATACGGCTCGGGCTAGAGGCTGTATTTATGAACCGATCTTTACGAAACTTCTTGGGTACCTTTGTTATGACCGTGGGACGAGAACGAGTGTTTTTGGGTCCAATCCGAAATTCAAGTTGGCCGCTGGCAGCCATTTTGTTCAAAATTAGGTTCAAGTTTGTTCAAATCAAGTTCTTTGAATAATATTTGGGCTCCCTGTTGGAGCCCTAATTTTTAGCTCAACTTTGGCGAAGCCAAATTTGAGCTTATGCCATGGCCAGTCCTCAGTCTGTCCATCAACAATTCAATACGGCTCGGGCTAGAGGCTGTATTTATGAACCGATCTTTACGAAACTTCTTGGGTACCTTTGTTATGACCGTGGGACGAGAACGAGTGTTTTTGGGTCCAATCCGAAATTCAAGTTGGCCGCTGGCAGCCATTTTGTTCAAAATTAGGTTCAATCAGATTTTTGCGCAGAACTTCCATATGAAAGCGCTGATTTGAATAATTTTTTGTATGAATGTTTAGTACTTTGGGATACATCACATATAATACAGGTTTTTTTCTCGGGCGTAAATTATGCAAATTAGACTAACTTTGATGTATTTATTGTTACTTTCAGCACTGTATGTGCAAATGCCAATATGGCTCGGGCTAGAGGCCGTATTTATGAACCGTTCTTTACAAAACTTCTTGGGTACTTTGGTATCACCGTGGGACGAGAACGTGTGTTTTGGGGTCTGGTCCGAAATTCAAGATGGCCGATAGCAGCCATTTTGTACAAAATTAGGTTCAATCAGATTTTTGCACAGAACTTCCATATGAAAGCGCTGATTTGAATATTTTTTATGAATGTTTAGTACCATGGGATACATCACATATAATACGGGTTTTTTTCTCGTGCAAAAATTATGCAAATTAGATGAACTTTAATTTTTTAGTGCTACTTACACACAGTAAGTACACATGTCAATACGGCTCGGGCTAGAGTCTGTATTTATGAACTGATCTTCACAAAACCTTTGTTATCACCTTGGGACGAGAACAAGTGTTTCTGGGTCCGGTCCAAAATTCAAGATGGCTGCCAATGGCCATTTTGTACCAAAATTAGGTCTAATCAGTTTTTTGTACACAACTTCTATACGGCTCAGGCTAGAGGCCGTATTTATGAACCGATCTTTACGAAACTTCTTGGGTACTTTTGTTATCACCATGGGATGAGAACGAGTGTTTTTGGGTGTGGTCTGAAATTCAAGATGGCCACCAGCAGCCATTTTGTACCAAAATTAGTGCAATCAGCCTTTTGTACAGAACTTCTGTATGAAAGTTCTGATTTGAATAAATTTTTGTATGAATGTTTAGTAACATGGAATGCATCACATATAGTACAGGTTTTTCTCTTGTGCAGAAATTATGCAAATTAGATGAACTTTGATTTATTCAGTGCAACTTATACACTGTAAGTGCACATGTCAATACGGCCCGGGATAGAGGCTGTATTTATCAACCGATCTTCACAAAACTTCTTTGGTACCTTTGTTATCACCTTGGGACGAGAACGAGTGTTTCTGAGTGCGGTCCAAAATTCAAGATGGATGCCAGTGGCCATTTTGTACCGAAATTAGGTCCAATCAGTTTTTTGTCACAACTTCTATACAGCTCATATTTATGAACTGATCTTCACGAAACTTCTTGGGTACCTTTGTATTCACCTTGCGACAGCAACGAATGTGTTTTGGGGTGCCTTTGTTATCACTGTGCTATGAGAACAAATATTTTGAGATTCAGTCAGATCCACTCTGGGACTCAAAGATTTCTTTTCTAGTTTAGCATCTGACTGTCACCCACCATTACAATACTTTACCTATACATTTGTTACAGGCTACGGTCAGTATTTATGTACAGACCGTTACAATACTTTATACGTACCTTTGTTATCAGGTCATTACTTAGATGTTTGTAATAGTTTGGAAAAATCAAGTCCCTGGGTTAATATTTGGGCTCCCTCTTTGAACCCGAATTTTAACTTAGTTTAGTATGAAGAATAATCCTTAAAAACATCTTCTTGAAATACAATTACAATCTTATGATATTTGGTATACAGCATCCTTAGAGGGTACTGATTCATTTTTTTCATATAAAGTCCATGTGTGGGTTGATACTTGTGTTCCCTATGGGGTGGTGGGTGGGGGCAAATTTTAACACAGTTTTAAATTGGTAGTATTCTCAAAATCATCATCTTCTCCCGAACCACCATTCAGAATGTTTTGATACTTGATATACAGCGACCATTGCTGGATTCAGATTCAAATTTGTTCAAATTAAGTTCCTGAATTCATATTTGGGTTTCCCATGGGGACCCAAATTTTTACTTGGTGTAATATGACAAATAGTCTTTAAAAAAATCTCCTTCTTTAGATCCACCATTCAGAATCCTTTGATGCTAGGTATACGGCATCCTGAGAGTGGAGGGAAAGGGCTCAGATTCAGGTTTGTTCAAAGTGAAGCCCCTAGATTGATATTTGGACTCCCTAGTTTTTCATTATTGGAAATCTAGGCATTATTTTTGTGGTAGCATCCCACATTACTGGAAAAAATCATCTGCCATGGACGACAGAGTTATAAATAATTAAATAACTTCATTCCTCTGTGGTGTTAACTAGCCATAAATGCTAAGAAAAGTTTGGCAGTGCTGGTCTACAGCTGATAGAATTGGAAGCAGTAAGGAATACCTGTGATGATAATCCTCTGACATGTACGCAAGAGTAATGAATAATTTCATGACTTCATTCCTCTGTAGTGTTGATTTGCCATGACTAACTGAATGTGATCTTCTTTGAACCACTTTCTCAGGTGAGCGATTAAGGTCCCTTATTTCAACTGTGGATGGAAATATTGAAATGATTTTTGTATGTCACTTCCGGGTGAGCACTTCCAGATCAAGTTTCAGTTCCATTCCACTTGTATGATTTATTGCAGAGTTATTGACCTTGAACTTAGAAATTTGACAATTATAACAGACTTTGCACACTTTTCTTCACTAATGTTGCACATTTTTCAGCAATAGATGGAAATATTGAAGTGAGTTTTTGTATGTTGCTTCCTGATGGGTAGTCACAGACATAGTTTCAATTCCATTTCACTCAGTTGGTTTACTGCAGAGTTATTGCCTTTGAACTTAGAAATTTGACAGTTATAACAGGTTTTCCACACTTTTTAGCTCATCTGAGTGAAACTCAAGGAGAGCTTTACTAATCACTTTCCTTCCATTGTCTGTCTTCCGCCTGTCGTCGTCCGCATGGCATAAACTTTACATTATTGACTTCTCACAAACTCCTGGACCAAATTGAACGAAATTTGGTGTGCGTATTCCTCATTGTATGTCCATTCAAGTTTGTTCAAATAAAGTTGCCATGCCCACAGGGGTGGACCACAAGGGGCAAAACTCTGATAGCACCCATAAAATACAAAAAAAATCTTCTTCATATCCAGTCGTCAGAATCTTTTCATATTTGGTATACAACATCTCTAGGGGGGTGTCAGATTCAAGTTTGTTCAAGTTGAGTCCCTGGGTTAATATTTGGGCTCCCTATTGGAGACCAAATTTTAACTTAGTGCAGTTCGTGGAATATTCTTTAAAAATCTTGTTCTTCAGATCCACCAGTCAGAATCTTTTCATATTTGGTACACAACATCTCTAGGGAGGGTCAGATTCAAGTTTGTTCAAATTGAGTCGCTGGGTTAATTTTTGGGCTCCCTATGGGAGCCCAAATTTTAACTTTGTGCTATATTCTTTAAAAATCTTCTTCAGATTCACCATTCAGAACCCTCTCATATTTGGTATACATCATCTCTGGGGGACCAGATTCAAGTTTGTTCAGATTCAAGTTTGTTCAAATCGAGTTCCTCGTTTAACCCTTTACCCAACGTAACGGCCAAAACCGGCCAGCGCTATTCTCAAAAATCGCCAATTAATTTTCACTATTTTTTTCATTTTTTGTCTCAAAAACATAGGTTATGACGCCTCGTTGGAACGAGCTCGTCGAGCTCGTTCCAACGAGGGGTCATAACCTATGTTTTTGAGACAAAAAATGAAAAAAATTAGTTATTCAAGAATTTTTTTTGCAAGTGTCGTCTGCTTTTCACGTTAGGTAAAGGGTTAATAAACGAGCCTGAATTTTAACTTAGTGCAATATGAGGAAATTTTTTTTCGATTCTTTTCAAAATCGAGTTCCTAGATGAATTAGAGTGATTTTATGTGAAAATGTTTTTACCCTATGTCCTCCCCTCCCTTCCTTGTCGGGTGGGGGGGGGGGGGGCAGTTGGATGTAACAAAATGTTTGACTGCAAAATATATTTTGAGTGATTTTATGCAACCCGCCCAAAAAGCTACCCCTATGACCACCAACCCCACTCCCCACCCCTGGGGGCCAATTAAGCGGAGGAACAAAAATTGCAACAAAATGTGTTTTGAAGGAATTAGAGTGAATTTATGTAAAAAAAAAGGACCCCTATAGTAATTTCATGTCTTCATTCCTCTGAAATGTTGATGAGCCATGATTAGCTGAATGTGATCCAAAATACTTCTTTGAACAACTTGTCAGGTGAGCTATTAAGGCCCCTTAGGGCCTCGTGTTTCTACTGTGGATGGAAATATTGAAATAATGTTTTGTATGTAGCTTCCTCATGAGCACTTACAGATCAAGTATCAATTCCAACACACTTTTATGGTTTATTACAATGATACATGAATGATATTTGATATGTACCTTCGCTGTGGCAAATTACAGATGGAGTTTTGTTTTTGCTCCCTTCACTCAGTTTTTCATGAAGTTAGAGTAATTGCCCTTGAACTTGGAAATTTGATAGTTTTAACAGGTTTTACAGACTTTTTTTGGTTATGGATAGAAATATTGAAATAATTTTTTGTTCATCTTGAGAACATCAAGTATGAGCTATTGGGATGGGTTGTGATCTGTCATCCATCCGTATTTATGTCAGTCCTCTAGTGTTGTACGGTTAACCGGTTTTATAAGTCGGTTTCGGTTTTGCTTGAAAACCGAAACCGAAACCGTGTAACTGGTAAATGAGTACGGTTTCGGTTTTTTCCTAAAATGTCGGGAAGAGATATTTTCTTTATTCAGTTTGCACTAACAATGTCTGAAATGTCAAGCTTTGTCAGGAAATAAGAGGGTCGTCAATGCACGCCACATTCTGGGTGTAAAGGGGTCACTGCAGCATGTCCAGATCACTCGAGAATGATGTATGACAAGTTGTCAATCACACATCGTTGACGTAAAAATGGGTTGTGTTTTCTGTGAGAATGACGAAACAGACAGCCAACACGCCTACATTTCACTGATTGCAGGAAATACCTTGCGCAATTGGCTTCGTTTTTGAAAGGTTTGTATGACATAGTCAATCAGTTTAATTAAAATTACATATCTATAATCTGTTGGACAGGGAATAATATCATATCAGAAAAAGGTCTTGGCATTTCACTGTCGTATTCGAAAATAACATTTGTCACTGGTTGCCCCACCACGTGTTTCGGATGTGGTCTGTTGCCTCCCTTGATGTGCTTATCCGGGAAGAGGTTTTACTGCAATTCAATCTTGGGACGTTCCGACCCGAGACGATTTGTCCTGAAGGCTTCGGCCCACTAAAACACGAAACCGCAAGTTCTTATTCTATTTAGTTCAATATATGAAGGCCAAAACGTCTTGAACCGAAACGTCCCGAGGCCGAAACATTCCATGACCGAATCGTCCATATCCACGGGAAAAAGCTGCGTTCCGTAATATCGCTGTCAACGTGCCACGGTTGCATTCCCACACAACTTACTTTAAGGGGGCCAACCAAAGGAACAAATCAGCGGTAGAAATAGAAATTGGAATGGCAAGAGGCAAACGCAAAAAAGTTACAATATATAACAGTACACCAGTGAATTTGTGAAATCAATTCCGTTGAGCTCAAACCATTGCATGCGCGAGGTGTGTGTGTGTGTGGGCGAGGGGGGGGGGGGGGAGGGCAATAAGTATTTGGTAATGTGTTTCATTTTGAAGCCCACCCAGCTACAAACAATATGACTTTCCCATTCCAGGCTGACATGAAATGATTGCTAATTATTTTACTAGGGCGGGTGGTGGCACTAGTCACCACTGTGTGTGTGTGTGTGTGGGGGGGGGGGGGAGGGGGATATTGAAAAGAGTCCATACATCAGTTCATTGTCAAATATGTTAGGATGCGTGTCGAGGTGACCCACTTGGCAACGCTTGTTATTATTTGCAATGCCTGGTAGGGTCATTTTGTTAGGCTGCCCAGGGCCCCACCCAGGAGTGAGCACTGAACAGAGCCCTGGGAAATTGTGAATTAGATCTTTTCACACCCATGTGTTAATATCAATTCATCATAGACTCTCTATGCCTGAACTTAAAGACCAGAGGTGGGTGGGGGGGGGGGGGGGGGACATGTGCCTAGAATTGGTGAGTGGTGATATTCTACGAACACTGTTACATTTTATTTTCTTTTATATTATTTTGTTTTGATAATGCCTGCCATTTATACACTTAGCACAAATGCTAGGCAATGCCAATTAAATCATCATTGAAAATATGACAGTATGGGCATTATATCGACACTACATAGTTTCTGTTGGAAACTGCAGATGTCTTACTATAAAAAAACCAAAAACCGACCTATAAACCGAGTTTTTTTTAAAAACTGAACCGAAACAAGAAAAATAAAACCGCACAACACTACCGTCCTCCCATCCAGCTGTCCATCCACAATTCCTTTAGCACACCCTATATGCCACGTCTCTCACCCAATCAGTTTCCAATTTCATATGTGGCTTTAGTGTGATGTCTAGATGCAAGCTATCAAATTTTTCTGAATTCCGTTGCAAAACGTAGCTGCCAGAGGCCATCTTGGAATTGGCATATAGATTGTCAACAATTCTATTAGCTCACTGTACAGGCCACATTTCTCAGCTGATCAGTTTCAAATTTCATGCGTGGGTTTGGAGTGGTGTCTAGCTGTGAGCAAGCAATTTTTTTTTAATTTAATTGAAAAACATGGCTGCTGACAGCCATCTGGGGGATTTGGCATATAAATTGTCAACAATTCCATAAGCACACCCGACAGGCCGCATCTCTCACCTGATCAGTTTCAAATATCATATGTGGCTTTGGTGTGATGTCTAGATAGGAGGTATTGAATTTTTCAAAATTTCGTTAAAAAACATGGCCACCAGTGGCCATCTTGGATTTTGGATATAAATTATCAGCAATTTCATTAGCACACTCAACAGGCCGCATCCCTCACCCAATCGTTTTCTGATTTCATTAGTGATTAACCGATGTTGGGCCATCGCATCTGACATCGGCCAATTTTAAGCCATCTTTTCATCATCGGTCAAAGTGTTTGAACATCGGTTCATGCCATTGGTTACATGGAACACCACAGGAACAAAATTGTTCATATTTACATTTAATTCATGACCTCATACAAGTAATAACAAGCTTTATAAGTTGCCACAATGATTGGCAGTAGTGTTGAAACGACTTGTCGATTGTTTGACATTTATAATATCCCACCCCCAGTACAGTTTACTTTGACACTAACAGCACCCCACCAGTACCATGAATTGCAGTTTCGTCTGATATGACTGTCAGTTCATTTTTAAACAGTCGAATTACTCAATTCTTCTTTAATCACTGTCAACAAAAAGTGGACAATAACAAATGAACATAAAATACACTCATTAGCTGATTGTTTTCACAGTCAGAGGATAACTTCAATCTGTTGTGCATGTTACTTATTTATGTAAACAATCTAAAAATAGTGTATGGCCATTTTGTGCATGGACTTCTGGGATTGGTTATCATTTGTGAAATGTTATAGTTCTCCATTCGGGATTTTCCGGCACTAGACGCATGAATACGAATCTACGGAATGGAGTGAATTGCAGTGGTAGAAGCTATTTGAAAACACAACTGTTATGAATGTATTTTCAGTCATTGATTTCCACATCACAATGAAAGCAATCTAAATTACTGTGCACAAAACGGGACCTACTTTTGTTTTGATCTGTATATCCATGTGGGTTTAAATTTTAGAATTGAAAATTTGTATTAGAACATACATCAGTATTTAAATCAAGTAAATAAATATATGTTATTCAATTGCCCATTGATATATTTTATTCAATTTCATCTTGAAACTAAATTTAAATGGAGGTGGAATTTAAAATATTATGAGCATAAGTCACCTATTTTTGCATTCATCAAAGACACTGCGCTGTTAACCCTTAAGTCCTCAGATTAATTTTAAAGTATTTATGGCCTTTTTCTGCTTACATAGTTATTGATGACTTGGCAGTGGTTCTACATCACTGCTGGCTGCCTATACAGGCAGCCAGCAGTGATGTAGAACCACTGCCAGGGAAAATTCAGTCTACACACAAGAGTAATAAAAAAGATTACACAAGGGAGCACCTGCTTCAATGCAATATAAAAGTGGCGGTTTGGGGCTATAAGGGGGGCTTAAGGGTTAATATGTTTCCGCTGACGTATTTTTATTTTGATACACACAGTGACTTGTCTTGAGATCAACAGACATATCAACCTGTCTGCACTGTAAAATTAATCCTATTCAAAGACTATGCGTTCTTGAGCATACTACTCCTTTTGGTTGTGATTTCTGTCATTGGCACTCACAATCGGCCGATTGTGCACTCAACTAATCGGCAAGTGGATGGAGGTTGCAAATCCGTATCTGTTAATCTCTAGATTTCATATGTAGCTTTGGTGTGATGTCTTTTCTGTAGAAACTTGAGCGAATGACTTGCCACAACTGGAACTTTCTATTTAGTTCAGTCCCTTCTTGGTCAAGTTGAACTGTAGTGTCATTGACACTTTCATTTGTATGTAGCTTCCTGATGGGGACCTCCACATCAAGTTTTAATTTCATTCCAATCCTTTCGTTTATCAAAGAGTGATTGCCCTTGAACTTGGAAATTTTCCATATTATCTGTGGTTATAGCTCCTCATCCATCATACAGACTGCTGTTATGTGAAATTTGACTGGAAAATAAGACTTTTCATTATAAATATCTCTTATATACACACGTCCCTCTGGCCATCCACAATTCCTTTAGCACACACTACAGACTGCATCTCTCACTTGATCAGTTTCACATATATGTGGCTTTGATGTATTGTCTATTGTCCAGCTGTCAAATGTTTCAGAATTTTGTTGAAAAACATGGCCACTGACAGCCATCTTGGATTTGGCATATAAATTGTCAACAATTCCATTGGCACATGCCGCATATCTAACAGGCCGCATCTCTCACCCGATCTTTTTCAAATTTCAAATATAGCTTTGAATTGTGTCTAGATGGGAGCTATCAAATTTTTCTGATATTTGTTGAAAAACATGGCAAGTGGCCAGCTTGGATTTGGCGTATAAATTGTCTACAATCCCATTACTGCACCCTACTGGCCACATCTCTCACCTGATCAGTTTCAAATTTCATACGTGGTTTGGGGGTAATGTCTAAATGGGAGCTGTCAAATTTTTTTGAATTTAGTTGAAAAACCTACCTGCCAGTGGCCATCTTGGATTTGGCATATAAATTGTCAACAATTCCATTATATTTATTGGTGTTTAAGTTCACATAATTCTGCACAATGGCTAATCATGACCATGACAGTTTATGGGTGGAGGAAGCCAGAGTACTGGAGAGACCCACTGTGCAATGCTAACTCCACACAAGCAGGGTTAGCATTTGTTCAGACAGGTGCACCATCGATGTGCAGTACGCCTCAGCACACAGCTTCTCCGTGCCCCCAAGGGACAATGGGGGTGAAGTGTCTTGCCCAAGGACACAACACGTTTGCCGCAGGTGGGATTCGAACCAAGGACCTCTCGGCGTGCAGCCTGCACCTCTACCTACTGAGCCACAGCGCCCCCCAACAATTCCATTAGTACGCCCTTTAGGCGGCTTCTCTCACTTGATCAGTTTCAAATATCATATGTGTCTTTGGTGTGATGTCTTGATGGGAGCTATCAAATTTTTCCGAATTTCACTGAAAAACGTAGCTGCCAGTGGCCATCTTGGATTTGGCATATAAATTGTCAACAATTCTATTAGCCCACCCTAGCTGCACCTCTCTCCCGATCTTTTTCAAACTTCATATGTAGTTTGGTGTGATGTCTAGATGTGAGCTATAGATTTTTTCAAAATTTTGTTACATGACTTTTCATTACTCTAACTTTCAGTCCCTTCTTGGTCATGTTGAGATGCAGTGTCATTGACACTTTCATTATTTGTGTGGGTACTTGGATTCCGTGTTGTGGTTATTATAGCCTGTATAAGATTAATGATTGTGCAAATGCGGCTCACCTGCCCACTTCCGGCCTTGGGTGGAAGGGGAATTGGGAATCAAATGTGGTCAGTTGGGCAAAGTTTTTGATTTTAAACAAATTTTGCAGGATTTTATGCAGCAGGTCTCGTGTGGGGAGTCAATTGGATTATTTTATTCTTTTGCTTTAAAATGAGTTTTGAGTGATTTTTCGCAAAAAAAGAAAATTCACCAGCATACCCCACCTCTCATTCCCCTAGCTAAATTAGAGTTACTATATTAACATGTAGATATTGAATGTGACGACCTTAAATCTTTAAACAGCTTTCTCAGGTGAGCAAATAAGGCCACTTGGGTCCTTTTTTTCAGATACATTTGAAGGAAAAATGTACATTTACAATGCAATGAATTGGGAATGTGACACTTTAAAGGGAACTTGTGAACACGATCAGTCTGGGTTCTTGACAAAGAGAATTGATTGATAATTATGTAGTGCTTCATCCCTATTTTGAAGTAGGCTCAAAGTGTGGTCTACACAACTGCTATATGACACTTTCAGGTATTACAAGCAGGTGCTCAGTGTTCTTCGGTTATTGTGAGATGACCTCTGAAATGGCAACTTCTTGGCCTCACACTTCTCAAATACTACACAGGGATCTTAAGTCTTCCCAGACTTTGTCTCTCTCTACACTAGGGACAGCTATTCTATGTTCCCTCCCAATAGGAATGTACAGTATGACAGCCTCAACTCCACAACTTATCCGGCCAGAAAATGTTTGGATGCCTCAAGAACTTTCCTAACCAGGCCAACCAGGGATTGATCTGGGGAGACTGCTCCACCTGTCCACTCACCCACCACTTTCTCCAACTGCTGCATTACTGTTCATAACAAATTTGGCGTGGAATTCCTTGTTACTTTATTGAGTGAAGCATTTGATTGGTTCCTTTTCCTTTGGACATCAGAGTCAGGAAGTTTTCATGTTTTTTAGGTGGAAGAAAAATATTAAAATTGGGGATTAAATGAAAAATTCTTTTTTCTCAGGTAACCCCACATGTTATTGATTTGACACCCCTGTGAGAACTGTGAGAGGTGGAGCAGTGCTTGTTTACTATGTTAAATAAGTACTGCTCTATTGGTAAAATAGGACCTGGTAACCAATATCTGGAAGTCATCTACGGTACAGCCTATAAAAAAGTATACTGTCAGGCGATATTCTTTTAATAATGACACCATATAAGCACCTTATTATGGCGATATTCCTATAGCATTAACGTGATATTTTCAACGTGGTGAATATTGCAAGAACAAACGTGCGTGGCACGGTATTTTCATAACTATCGTTCATAATTTTTTGGATGAAAAGAAGAGGAGCGAATAGTTATAATAATACGGATGATTTGAGCCATGCAAAGCTTTATATGTTAAATGAACTAACATAGTTGATGTATTCGTTGATGACGATACAATTAAAGCTTGGATTTCCCTTGGCCGTCCCAGCTTCACGAGAGTCCTCTAGATTATGTTTACATAATTGCAGTTTAAACTTTTATAAATATAAAGCTCTCAATCTTTAAAGTCAAAGGGAGATGGGGGCTGGAAAGTCTTCTTTTCCTGTTTGGTAAAGACTATATCAAGCATGAATTGGGATGATCTAAAATGAAATGGAAATATTTGTGAAAGCAATGAAATGGCCTACTTAAATGTGTAAAATGAGCCGATTAAAATTTATTTTAAAAAAGGGAGCAGAAATTCCCATGCCCTGCTATTAAACTGCATCTGATCAGACCGATAGCTTAGTTTGGATGTGAAAAAGATCATATTTCTAAATCACAGGTTAAACGAACCCTCAAAAGTCGAGCCCATCTTGTGAGAATTAGTCTTGTCATTACGAGCCATCGGTATTTTCATCCATTCACCCCAAACTCTGCTGTTTTTATGCACCAGTTCCAAGACGGTATCACCCCTACCAACTCATAAAAGTGATTCACCGTATCAAAATTATCAAGGACTTGTGTGATTGATGAAGGCATTGAAGCATTCCTTTTTATTCCCCCGAAAAAAATTCGGGGGAATCTAGCCGTGACGTCATCCGTCTGTCTGTCTGTCCGTCCAGGCGTAGATGGAATTCGTGTCCGCTCCATAACTTCTTACAGCCTTCAAGGATATTAATGATACTTGGTATTATTATTGCCCACAACCAGAGGGTGTGTCGCGAATAAGGTTGGAATGGCTATCAAGGCTTTTTTGGGGGGAATTAGCCACCCTTTGGTGGCCATCCTCTAGTTTTTTTTTTAGCTCACCTGACTGCAAGTCAGTGTGAGCTATTGCCATCACTTGGCGTCCGTTGTCTGTCGTCTGTTAACTTTTGCAAACTTGGCTTCTTCTTCACAGCCATTCAGCCAAATTCAAACATATATTGCACAAACCATTCCTGGAGTATACCCTTTCTATTTTGTTCAAATGAAGCGGCTGCCTTCTTCGGGCTCTGGTCAATGATGCCAAAGTCTAAAATCCTTCTTCTCATGAACCACAAGAGAGATTGCCTTGATATATGGTACGGAACACTCTTTGGTGTTGAAGATTAAAGTTTGTTCAAGGAAAGTTGGGGACTCAATATTTGGGCTCTCTGTGTGCACATACCCATTTTGAGCTCTGCCCAAAATTTCTATTTCAAGAACCGAAGGGCCAATTTGAACAAAATTTGGCATGTAGTACAAGTGGGTCCAAAGTACTTGACTGCTGCCTGAAATTTTTTTTTTGTAACCCCGTGCATATCCCAGTGGTTAAAAATAAAAAGAAATTCAAATGCCCATATTTCTGAAACTACACAGAACAGACAACTGTTATTTGGTATGAAGCATCCTTTTGACCAGTAGAATGGATAAAAATAAAATGGCCATCGGTTGTGTCAGGGTGTTCTGTAGGTGCGTTTGAAAAAATGCTGAGTCAGCATAAATGCAAAAATTGAAAAAAAAAAATTTCATCAGAATCTTTTGATATTTGGTATACAGCATCCATAGGACAGTCAACTACAAGTGTGTTCAAATCAAGCCCCTCGGTTCATATTTGGGCTCAATACAGGAGCCCAAATAATTAACTTTGGGCACTATGGTGAATAAGCTTTAAAAATCTTCTTCAGATCAAACAGTCAGATTCTTTTGATACTTTGTATACAACATCTTTATAGGGGTCAGATTGAAGTTTGTTCAAATTGAGTCCCTGGGTTAATATTTGGGCTTCATATGAGAGCCTGAATATTAACTTGGTGCAATATGGGGAATAATTTTTAAAAATCTTCTCAGATCCACCAGTCAGATTCTTTTGATATTTGGTATGCAGCATCTTTAGGGGTGTTAGATTCAAGTTTGTTCAAATGGGATCCCTGGATGAATATTTGGGCTCTTTATTGGAGCCCAAATTTTAACTTAGTGCAATATGAGAAAATTTCTTGAAAAATCTTCTTTTTCAGACCCACTAGTGAGAATCCTTTCATATTTAGTATGTGACATCTCTAGAGGTGTAAGATTTGAATTTGTTCAAATAGAGTCCCTGGGTTAATATTTGTGCTTCCTGTGGTAGCCCGATTATTAACTTGGTGCAATATGGGGGATGTTCTTTAAAAATCTTCCTCTTCAGATCCACCAGTCAGATTCTTTTGATATTTGGAATGCAGCTTCTCTAGGGGGGTTAGATTCAAGTTTATTCAAATGGGATCCCTGGATGAATATTTGGGCTCTTTATTGGAGCCCAAATTTTAACTTCGTGCAGTATGAGAAAATTTCTTAAAAAATCTTCTTTTTCAGACCCACTAGTGAGAATCCTTTCATATTTAGTATGTGACATCTCTAGAGGTGTAAGGTTCAAATTTGTTCAAATCGAGTTCCTGGGTTAATATTTGGGTTCCCCAATATTTGGGTTCCCCAAGGGAGCCCAAATATTTACTTAGTGCAATTATGGGGAATTATTGTTTAAAATCATCACCTTCAGATCCAGCAGTCAGATTCTTTTGATATTTGGTGTACAACACCTCTGGGAGGGTTAGATTGAAGGTTGTTCAAATCAGGTCCCTGGGTTAATATTTGGGCTTTTTATTGGAGCCCAAATTTTAACTTAGTGCGATATGAGAAAATTTCTTGAAAATTCTTCTTCTTCAGGTCCACCAGAGAGAATCCTTTCATATTTGGTATGTAACATCTCTAGGGGTGTCAAATTCAAGTTTGTTCAAATCGAGTTGCTTGTTGTTTCTTGGGGGGGGGGGGGGGGGGGGGGGGGGGGGGGGGGGGGGGGGGATTTTGTCATCTTAGCACGTTCGACCGGCCAAATCACGACTAACTGACGTGTTATTGCTATAAAAATATCACTATGTTCAGATACAAATGTAACGCAAATATCGCTCGTTATTAGCACGCCCAGGTTTTCACCTTATTGTAGGCTATACTGTGAAGTGGGCAGCATAGGTATAAACTATTGGCTAAACTTACCTATTTATATATGTAGCGACCATCATATTTTTATGATACAGATTCTGAAGGTGATTTTAACTGCTTGAGTGCTAGAAGCCACTATAATTGCTCTATTGAAAAGTGCTGAAAGCCGCTATAGTGGCTTTACACTGTATGCATTTACTTGATGTTTTCTCACCAGTAGAAAAAATGTTTAAAAATATGTTATGTTGCTATTTATTAGAGAGTGCCATTATTTATGAAAGAAGTTTTGTAAAACCAAGGCTCCCTTGCTGTTAGCAATAGAATTTTTAAAAAAATAGTCATGTTTCAAATTACCTTTGAAAAATAATTCAGCACTCTTCAAGTCAACCCTTTACCCAATGAATCGCCTGCATCCGCCCGCGTAATATGCAAATTCAGCAGCTGAAAAAATATTACTTTTCGAAAAATTTCAACAAAACCATATCATGTGACCCCTCTTTGGAACGAGCTTGTTGAGCTCGTTCCAAAGAGGGGTCACATGATATGGTTTTGTTGAAATTTTTTGAAAAAAATTTAAAAATGATATTTAAAATAATAAATTTTGAAATCGTCTGCATTGGGTAAAGGGTTAAACACTGATAAATTTATAAATTGACTTGACATATACTCAGTGTTATATGTAATTCATTGAATTGCTCAGCTTTAGAACTGTTCGCTACTTGGCCAAAGCTTAATTTGCCCCCTCATGACCATTTTTCTTAAGTCTTGATCTGTATGTGCGGTGAGTCACATAAATGAGGTTGTAATACGAGCAAGTTGCCTATATTCATAAAAAATTTGAAAAAGGTTTGATTAATGAAAAATGTGTATTCATTTTTGTTTTTTCAGATAGAGTCTTGTGGTCTATGACTATTCCATTCCACTTAGTACATCAACCTGAACTCACCTGCAACATTGCATTCTGTCAGCTTTTTTCTCATGAAAATGTCAACAAGTCAGTGATTTATCATCCATACATCATGAATAAAAATCCAAACCTTTTCTACACAATAGAAGTTGGAGATTCAACTTTTACAATTCTAAAGCGATATCAAAACTTAAAACCGATTGGTTCTGGTGCTCAAGGCATAGTCTGGTAAGTATCCACATTTATGATGTATTGTGGCATTGTCGTGCAGTTGGCAGTTTGCATTATATATTGACCTAAGCTGCCCAAAGCAATCTGGATTCAAACGGGGCTTACATGATTCCATTGTTGTGTCTGGTGTTTCGAGACCACAATTTTACAAATGCAAAATAAGAACCTGTGTGAAACGTGCTGGACATGAATTCCATAATTTCATTTTTGTTTACATTTCAGGTGTTGTATTCAATTTTTAGTTTACCTGAGCTTAAATGGAGTTTTACATTCATATTCCGTCTATCGTTATATGTCCATCATTTATATCGACATCATCTGTCCTTTGTGAACTTTACCTTATCGACTATCAAAATCTACTGGGTGGAATTGAACCAAAGTTTTGCATTCAGGTTCTTTATCATATGTCAATTTAAATTTGATCTCGGTACAATATGAGGAAAGTTCTTCTCATTCAGATCCACCAGTCAGAATCTTTTGGTATTGGGTATACAGCATCTGAGCATCCTTAGAGAGGTCAGAAACAAGTTTGTTCAAATCAAGTTCCTTGGTTCGTATTTGGCCCAAATTTTAACTTAAATGCAATATGAAGAATATTCTTTAACCCTTTACCCAACGTAAGGGCCAAAACTGGCCAGTGCTATTCTAAAAAAATCGCCAATTAATTTTCATTATATTTTCATTTTTTGTCTCAAACACACAGGTTATGCAGCCCTCGCAATTGGCTTCGGCAATCGGCATTGCCGAAGCGATTTGCTGAAGCAAACGGCGCTGACTACGGCACACAGTTGCCGTAGTAGAAATAATCCGCAGTGGTGTTTGACTTGTCCAAACTTGGACCCAAAGTTTGTAATATATTTTTTTGGTTTGGTACATCCTGTTCCACAGGATGTATCAAACCAAAAAATTATATTACGAACTTTGGGTCCAGGTTTGGACAAATGTGTGACATGCAGTAGTTCACTGTGCACAGCGAGAGACACACACCGGTAGCTGAAAAAGGAAACATGCACGCAACGTTACACTTACTTAAACTTTCTGTCATTGGTTTGTTTATTGTGATACCCCTCTCAAAAACAATTGAATTCGTGCCGTACACATGCGCATCTTCTCCATATATAAATATGTGTGGGGGTTTCCCAGACTGAGTTCTACATTTACAGAAAATGGGTCAACATTCATTTTTTGATTCCAGGGAATATACATAAATACAGGTAAACAAATACAAATAGCATGTTTTTTCTGAGAAATAAGTTTGAAATGTATTTTACTCAATATTCAGCTCAGATGAAATTCATTCGTTTTGCAGTCCCGCAAATTTCGATTGCAAACTGACAAATCGACCGTGCATATGACATTGCAGGGGTGGATTCAAGTAAAAAAAACTAATTTTGTCATCCAAAATATCAAGTGGATTTCCACCCCAAAAGCCAGGAGAACGCTCCTTTTGATAGTAGATTTCAAAATTTTCCTAGGGCGAGACCCCCCCCCCCCCCCCCCCCCCGACCCCGCTAAAAAAATTGTGCATTCGTCACTCGCTGCAGATGCCTTCGGGCATCTGCATGTATTGCCTTCCCAGAAATGCCGTAGTAACTGCTGAAGCACATAAAATTTGCTATGGCAAACGACTGTCAAAGCTAAAACATTTGAATTGCGAGGACTGGGTTATGACCCCTCTTTGGAATGAGCTCATCGAGATCATTCCAATGAGGGGTCATAACCTATGTTTTTAAGACCAAAAATGAAAAAAAGTAGTTATTCAAGAATTCTGTTTGCAAGTGTCATCTGCTTTTCATGTTAGGTAAGGGGTTAAAAAAAGTCTTCCTCAGATCCACTAGTCAGAATCTTTTGATATTTGGGAAACAGCATCATAAAGAGGTCAGAAATTCTTTTAAAATCTTCTAAGGAGCCATTCCATAGAAATAGGACATGAAGGGTAAAAAATAAACTTCTCACACAAATGGTCATTCTGTGTTTTGTGTATAGTAGAGCATCTGAACAATAATAATATAAATAAATTTTCTACTGAAAACACTATTTTGTTAATTGTTACCCTCATTAACCTCAAACTTTAATTAAAACTTAAAATTTAGAAAAAATGTCTTCTCAATTAATTTTAATCTAATTCCTATTCTCCTTTTGTGAAAAATATAGCCCAAATATTATTTTATGAAGCTCAAGTATACACTAAAATAGATCCATGATCAATTTTGGGAACATTTTATTTTTTTTTTTTTTTGCGTTGAAATGGAACCTTTTTTGTTTACGGAAAAACGTGTCCCGTTAGTCACGATTTTTCAATGAATTTTAACCAAAAATTGCAGCAACTTTTAAATCAATGAAAGGTCTGTCCTCTGGTACGATATTTTAAAAAAAACATCATCTTTATGTTTCAGGGAAAGTAAGACTGAATAATTGCATTGCTTTTAAAATTAACTGCCAAAAAAATTGTCCCTTTAGTCACAAATGTATCTGAGCTGTTAGTCACATTCAAATGTCCCATTAGTCACGATTCTGGGTCACATGATCTACATTGCAGAAAACTAATTTTTAAAAAATTTTTTTAAATTTTTTTGCACTAGCACAAATGACAATGTTTTGTACAGAAAAAAAAATACCAAACCAACTGTTTTGCACAAAATGTTTCAAGATGGAAGATTGAGAAGGTCATGTGATGAAGCCCTGCAAGAGTTCTGTCAGCGCAATTTTTTTGAATCCACAGACATCCTGGAAGTTACCAGATTTTATATTCATACTGATTACTGCTGTCAATTCTGGCAATGTTTCAATCATGTTTGCAAAAACTATCAGTAAAAGGCGTGTCAAACTTATTGATGGCGATACTGCAGTTGTCAAGAAAGAGTCAATCGTGGAAGTTTTACCCCTGCCAGTATTAAAAGAGAGGGGTCTACGAGTTTGACATTAACATCGACACTTTCTAAACTTATTAGGCCTAACAGATTAATACGTTTGGTTCACTGGCCTTTAATTTTGCAAATCAGCCAAGGAGAGGTGTGGGTGGGGAGGGGGTGGGGGGCAGGGAGGGTTACTCTTTACTTTGTAATATTTATGGATCTCCTTCAAAAAATAAATACCATCCACATGTTGTAAACTTTCATGATTTCAAATAAATTTTGCAAGACACTAAGGTCACAAAAAAGCATTCAACAAATGGCTGAAATGGGCTAAATTTTAGTGCCTGATTGCCTGTGAATAAAACCCCTTTTTAGCTTTACATGTACTTTTTCTGTACATTCAGAACTTTGGTCACAGTGGATTCCTTTTAAACTCTTTGATTATATTGTGTTCCAGAAGTAAATTACTTGTAGACCACAATATAATAGATGAGGTTAAAAGGGATGTGTAGTGACTGGATTTAAGTGGGATAATTAGTGATTTCATACATGGGTATGATCTTTCAATTACTGCTGCACAAATTAGGTGCTTAATAAATCTAAAGCAGTTATCAGTAGGCACCACAGTGCAAAATTTTGATTTTATGATTGTTTTGGAGTAGAAACTTTATAGAACGGGGTCACCCATGTATCTAGATTATTGATACAACTGTGTGTTTATCAACTTCTCATTGCGAAAAAAGATCAATTTTAAATACAATGTGTCACACCTGGCAAGACCTGCCAGTTTGATTATGACATTGACACATGCTTTGTAGACGTTAAGTAATTTAAATCGGTAAGCATCTTTTATTGGGTAAAAGGTTGGGTTGAATGTGGTCAAATTTATTCAGATGTTTATGTGGGCAAATAAGATCAACTGTTCTTCAAATGGCAAGGTTCATACTCGGTCTGAAATTCTTGAAAAAGTTTTGTACTTCATGACAGTCTGGAGAAGATCTTGAAAAGTATGGGGAAAAAAAACGTTGAGGGTATTGAATAAGTATGGAAATTGTTTTTTGGTCAAACTTGAAATCTCTAAAACCTCTAGCAATGTAATACTCTTTGTTTACTTGAACAAAACTCTGCACTCACAAAAAATATTATAAAAACGAATGTCAAGAACTATTCACCATTAACAATGGAATACGTCCAAGCCAGAAAATAAGCAGACTGTCATCTGCAAAATGAGGTCCCCAGAGGGTGGATTTAGTCATGCTACCCTGCACAGCAGGGTAGCATCACTAAATTTACCTTCTGTGAACCTCAATCTGAATCAGGGTCTCAAAACTAAACAGAAATAGGTACCCAGAGGATAAATTGGCCCACTGTGGGATAGCATCATCAAATTCACCATCTGGGAACCTCATTCTGCAAATAAGTCACCTGGTTCTCATTTATGCCAAAAATATTTTTGTTATTTGCAACTGAAGCAACTGAAGCAACTGACGTGTTTTAAAAGATATCAGAGTTGCAGGAAACAGTTTATTGACTTCTATGTTAAGTTAACTGTGTAATGTGATGATATTTAAACTTGCTGTAGTTCATTATTGTCATCTTGGATGTCAAAAAGATGATGTTTAGAATTAAATTGCCTCAGTGGCAATAATTACATTATTCATGTAGATGTGTTTATTCGGATAAAGCGGACAAATGGCATGAAGTACAGGCAGTGGGTCACACGAGTTAAAAGTCGGCATAAAAAGCTTTGATTCAAACCCTGTATTGTTTGAACTTTGAGTGTGGACAAGCTGGACCTCGAGACTTTCAAACATAGATCTTCGATCTTGGTCCATGGGCAATGATTCGATCACGAGTAAGACACTTCGACTTTCAGACATAGACCTTGTGTGATCCGGACCTCGAGACTTTGAAACATGGTAATTTGTATATTTTGAAATAAATTCTAATTCTAAAAAATTATGTGGAATTTTGGTATGAAATACAAGGGAAATGTTTGAAGATTTCCAGTTAGTTGTGAAACTGAAAGTAAGACTTCAATTTTACAGTAGCTTTCAGAATATTTAAAAAGGCTGATTGCATATTAGATTTTGGATTTTATGTTAAAAATATTTTCACACTGCTGATGCCTCTCCCCTGGTCCTGATATCCTGCCATTTGAGATCAACCCCCCACACTCACTCCTGTCCATTAACTGCAATTGTTTTTTCATTTTACCCCCCCCCCCCCCCCCCCCCCTCCCCTCCCCCATGAATGCTGTATACCAAATATCAAAAGATTCTAATGATTGGTTCTGGAGAAAAGATTTTTAAAAATTTTTGCAAATATGCTGACTCGGCATTTTTTCGATGCCCATTACAGAACACCCTAACATAACTGATGGCAATTTTTTTTTACCATTCAATTCTACTGGTCCAAAAAATACTTCATATCAAAAAACAGCTCTCTGTTCCATGTGGTTTGGGAAATATGGGCGTTTGAAAATATTTCTATTTTTAGCTCCCAGGGTTCCCATGGGGATGCAGGAATTTTGTTTTTGCCTGGGTCAAGTACTTATGACCCAATAATACCACAAACCAAATTTGATTCATACTGGACCATCGGTTCAGAAAATAGAAATTTTGGGCGGGGCCAAAAACCTTACATTAGTTTGTTGAAATAAAGCTCATTGGTTCATATTTGGGCTCTCTACAGGAGCCCAAAGTTTTAACATGGGGTAATATTTAGGAATATTCTTTAAAAATCTTCTTCTTCAGAACCACCAGTCAGAATCTTTGTTTGGTATACATCATTGTTATGAGGGTCATATTCAAGATTGTTCAAACCAAGTCTCTAGGTTAATATTTGGGCTTCCTATGGAAGCCCAAATTTTATCTTTGTTCAATATGGAGGGCAATTTAATAAAATCTTCTTCTTCAGATCCACCAGGCAGAATGCTTTGATATTTGGTACGCAACATCCCTAAGGGGGTCAGATTCAAGTTTGTTCAAATCAAATCCCTAGGTATATATTTGGGCTCACTATGGTAGCCCAAATTTTTAGCTTAACTTGACAAAGTCAAGAAGCTATTACCATCACGCGTGCGGAAGTCTGTTAGTCTGTAAGTCTGTTCACATTTTCCTTTAGCACAGGCTACACTCCGCAGTTCATGTCTGATCATCACGAAATTTCATATGCAGGTTTGAGGTCATGTCTGGATGAGAACGTCCCCTTTTTAGCTTAACTTGACATAGTCAAGATAAGCTATTGCCATCACGCGTGCGGAAGTCTGTTAGTCTGTGAGTCTGTGACGTCTGTTCACATTTTCTTTTAGCACAGGCTACACCCCGCAGTTCTTGTCTGATCGTCACGAAATTTCATATGCAGGTTTGGGGTCATGTCTATATGAGAACGTCCCCTTTTGGTCGCGATCGGGCAACCGGTATGGCTGCCTGAGCCCAAAACCCGAAAACCATTAGCACAGTCTACAGGTCGTATTTATGAAGGGATTTCATTGTAACTTGGTAGGATGCCTCTGTATAATGCCTAGATGAGAACGTCCCCTTTTGGGCATGATCTATCAACCGTGATGGCTGCCCAAGCCCGAAACCCAAAAACTTTTAGCACAGTCTGCAGGTCATGTTTAATGTGGAGGGATTTCATTGTAACTTGGTAGGAAGACTCCTTATGATGTCTAGATGAGAATTTCCCCATTTGGGCATGATCTGCCAACCGTGATGACTGCCCGAGCCCAAAACCCGAAAACCTTTAGCACAGTCTACAGGTCATATTTATTGAGGAATTTCAACTTGGTGGGTTGACTTCATACAATGTCTAGATGAGAAAGTCCCCTTTTGGACGTGATTGGGCAACTGTGACGGCTACAGGAGCCCGAAGCCCGAAAACCTTTAGCACAGTCTAGAGGTCATATTTATGAAGGGATTTCATTGTAACTTGGCAGGATGACTCCAAATAATGTCTAGATGAGAACGTTCCATTTTGATCGCGATCATGCAGCCTTGATGGGTGCCCGAGCCCAGAAAACTTTAGCATAGGCAAAAGGTCATATTTATGGAAGGACTTCATTGTAACCTGTTAAGTTGACTCCATATAATGCCTAGATGATGACATCCCCCTTTCAGTCGTGATTGGTCAGTTGTGATGGCTACAAGTGCCCGAAGCCCGAAAACCTTGAGCACAATCTACAGGTCATATTTATGAAGGGATTTCATTGTAACTTCTTAGGATCACTCCAGATGATGCTCAGATGAGATTGTCCCCTATGGTTGCGATCATTCAGCCATGATGGCTGCCCGAGCCCGAAGCCCGAAAACTTTAGCACAGTCTACAGGTCATATTTATGAAGGGATTTCATTGTAACTTGGTAGGTTAACTTCATATAATGTCTAAATGAGAACGTCCCCTTTTGGACATGATTGGGCAACTGTGACGGCTAAAGGTGCCCGAAGCCCGAAAACCTTTAGCACAGTCTACAGGTCATATTTATGAGGGGATTTCATTGTAACTTGGTAGAATGACTCCAAATAAAGTCTAGATGAGAACGTCCCCTTTTGATCGCGATCATTCAGCCTTTATGGGTGCCCGAGCCCAAAAACCTTTAGCACAGGCAAAAGGTCATATTTATGGAAGGATTTCATTGTAACCTGTTAGGTTGACTCCATATAATGCCTAGATGATGACATCCCCTTTTGGTCGTGATTGGTCAGTTGTGATGGCTACAAGTGCCCAAAGCCCGAGAACCTTGAGCACAGTCTACAGGTCATATTTATGAAGGGATTTCATTGTTACTTCTTAGGATCACTCCAGATGATGCTCAGATGAGATTTCCCCTATGGTTGCGATCATTCACCCATGATGGCTGCCCGAGCCCAAAGCCCGAAAACCTTTAGCACAGTCTACAGGTCATATTTATGAAGGGATTTCATTGTAACTTGGTAGATTAACTTCATGTAATGTCTAGATGAGAACGTCCCCTTTTGGACATGATTGGGCAACTGTGACGGCCAAAGGTGCCCGAAGCCCGAAAACCTTTAGCACTGTCTACAGGTCATATTTATGAGGGGATTTCATTGTAACTTGGTAGGATGACCCCAAATAATGTCTAGATGAGAACGTGCCCTTTTGATCGCGATCATTCAGCCTTTATGGATGCCCGAGCCCAAAAACCTTTAGCATAGGTAAAAGGTCATATTTATGGAAGGATTTCATTGTAACCTATTAGGTTGACTCCATATAATGCCTAGATGATGACATCCCCTTTTGGTCGTGATTGGTCAGCTGTGATGGCTACAAGTGCCCGAAGCCCAAAAACCTTGAGCACAGTCTACAGGTCATATTTATGAAGGGATTTCATTGTAACTTCATAGGATCACTCCAGATGATGCCCAGATGAGATTGTCCCCTTTGGTTGCAATCATTCAACCATGATGGCTGCCCAAGCCCGAAGCCCGAAAACCTTAAGCACAGTCTACAGGTCATATTTATGAAGGGATTTCATTGTAACTTGGTAGGTTGACTTCATATAATGTCTAGATGAGAACGTCCCCTTTTGGATATGATTGGGCAACTTTGACAGCTAAAGGTGGCCTAAGCCCGAAAACCTTTTAGCACTGTCTACAGGTCATATTTATGAAGGGATTTCATTGTAACTTGGTAGGTTGACTCCAAATAATGTCTAGATGAGAACGTCCCATTTCAGCCGTGATCGTTCAGCCTTGATGGGTGCCCGTGCCCAAAAACCTTTAGCTTAGGCAAAAGGTTATATTTATAGAAGGATTTCATTGTAACATTCTTAGGTTGACTCCATATAATGCCTAGATGATGACATCCCCTTTTGGTCGTGATTGGTCAACTGTGATGGCTACAGGGGCCCGAAGCCCGAAAACCTTGAGCACAGTCTACAGGTCATATTTATGAAGGGATTTCATTGTAACTTCGCAGGATCACTCCAGATGAGATTGTCCCCTTTGGTTGCGATCATTCAACCATGATGGCTGCCCGAGCCCGAAGCCCGAAAACCTTTAGCACAGTCTACAGGTCATATTTATGAAGGGATTTCATTGTAACTTGGTAGGTTGACTTCATATAATGTCTAGATGAGAATGTCCCCTTTTGGGCATGATTGGGCAACTGTGATGGCTTCAGGGGCCCAAAGCCCGAAAACCTTTAGAACAGTCTACAGTTCATAATTATGAAGGGATTTTATTGTTGCTTGGTAGGATGACTCCAAATAGTGTCCAGATGAGAACATCCCCTTTTGGTCACGATCATTCAGCCTTGATGGCTGCCCGAGCCCAAAAACCTTTAGCATGTCTGTAGGTCGTATTTATGGAAGGATTTCATTGTAACTTGTTAGGTTGACTCCATATAATGCCTAGATGATGACATCCCCTTTTGGTTGTGGTTGGTCAACTGTGATGGTTACAGGTGCCTGAAGCCCGAAAATCTTGAGCACAGTCTACAGGTCATATTTATGAAGGGATTTCATTGTAACTTCATAAGATCACTCCTGATGATGTCCAGATGAGAATGTTCCCTTTTGGTTGCGATCATTCAACTATGATGGCTGCCCAAGCCTAAAGCCCGAAAACCTTTAGCACAGTCTTCAGATCATATTTATGAAGGGATTTCATTGTAACTTGGCAGGTTGACTTCATATAATGTCTAGATGAGAACAGCCCCTTTTGGACACCATTAGGCAACTGTGTTGGCTACAGGGGCCCAAAGCCCGAAAATCTTTAGCACAGTCTACAGGTGATATTTATGAAGGGATTTCATTGTACCTTGGTAGGATGACTCTAAATAATGTCTAGATGAGAACGTCCCCTTTTGTTCGCGATCATTCAGCCTTGATGGCTGCCCGAACCCAAAACCTTTAGCATAGTCTATTGGTCATATTTATGGAAGGACTTCATTGTAACCCGTAAGTTTGACTCCATATAATGTCTAGATGATGACATCCCCTTTTGGTCGTGATTGGTCAACTGTGACGGCTTCAAGGGCCCGAAGCCCAAAAACCTTGAGCACAGTCTACAGGTCATATTTATGAAGGGATTTCATTGTAACTTTGGAGGATCACTCCAGATGATGCCCAGATGAGAATGTCCCCTTTTGGTTGCGATCATTCAACCATGATGGCTGCCAGAGCCCAAAGCCCAAAAACCTTTAGCACAGTCTACAGGTCATATTTATTAAGGGATTTCATTGTAACTTGGTAGGTTGACTTCATATAATGACTAGATGAGAACGTCCCCTTTGGACGCAATTGGGAAACTGAAGGCTACAGGGGCCCGAAGCCCAAAAACCTTTAGCACGAAACCTTTAGCACAGTCTACAGGCCATATTTATGAAGGGATTTTAATGTAATTTGATAGGATGACTCATTTTGGAATAATTTCACTGTAACTTGGTAGCTTTTGTTGATATACGTTAACTGTGAGGGCCACATATATTAACTGTGAGGTCATATTAACCCACCCCTCAGATCTTTAGTACAGTGTACACCTCATATTATTTTTATCATAAACATAGCATACAGGGAACAGAAATAAACATATTCCCAATTATCACAATTCTTGTCTTATTTCATAATCCTTTCATAAACATTGAACATTATCCTTTTCATCAAACACAACACACAAGTTAAGCTACAGTGTCATTGACACTTTCATTTTGGTCACGATCGGTCAACCGGTATGGCTGCCCGATCCCAAAACCCGAAAATCATTAGCACAGTCTACAGGTCATATTTATGAAGGGATTTCATTGTAACTTGGTAGGATGCCTCTGTATAATGCCTAGATGAGAACGTCCCCTTTTGGGCATGATCTGTCAACCGTGATCAGGTCATGTTTAATATGGAGGGATTTCATTGTAACTTGGTAGGATGACTCCTGATGATGTCTAGATGAGAATTGCCCCATTTGGGCATGATCTGCCAACCGTGATGACTGCCCGAGCCCAAAACCCGAAAACCTTCAGCATAGTGTACAGGTCATATTTATTGAGGAATTTCATTGTAACTTGGTGGGTTGACTTCATATAATGTCTAGATGAGAGAGAAGTCCCCTTTTGGACGTGATTGGGCAACTGTGATGGCTACAGGGGCCCGAAGCCCGAAAATCTTTAGCACAGTCTACAGGTCATATTTATGAAGGGATTTCATTGTAACTTGGTAGGATGACTCCAAATAATGTCTAGATGAGAACGTCCCATTTTGAACACGATCATTCAGCCTTGATGGGTGCCCGAGCCCCAAAATCTTTAGCATAGGCAAAAGGTCATATTGATAGAAGGATTTCATTGTAACCTGTAAGGTTGACTCCATATAATGCCTAGATGATGACATCCCCTTTTGGTCGTGATTGGTCAACTGTGACGACTACAGGTGCCTGAAGCCTGAAAACCTTGAGCACAGTCTACAGGTCAGATTTATGAAGGGATTTCATTGTAACTTCGTAGGATCACTCCAGATGATGCCCAGATGAGAATGTCCCCTTTTGGTTGCTATCATTCAGCCATTATAGCTGCCCGAGCCCGAAGCCCAAATACCTTTAGCACAGTCTACAGGTCATATTTATGAAGGGATTTCATTGTAGCTTTGTAGGGTGACTCCAAATAATGTCTAGATGAGAACGCCCCCTTTTGGTCGCGATCATTCAGCCGTGATGGCTTCCCGAAGCCCGAAAACCTTGAGCACAGTCTACAGGTCAGATTTATGAAGGGATTTCATTGTAACTTCGTAGGATCACTCCAGATGATGCCCAGATGAGAATGTCCCCTTTTGTTGCGATCATTCAGCCATTATGGCTGCCCGAGCCCGAAGCCCAAATACCTTTAGCACAGTCTACAGGTCATATTTATGAAGGGATTTCATTGTAGCTTGGTAGGATGACTCACAATAATGTCTAGATGAGAACATCCCCTTTTGGTCGCGATCATTCAGCCTTTATGGCTACCTGAGCCCAAAGACCAGCATAGTCAAAAGGTCGTATTTATGGAAGGATTTCATTGTAACTTGTTAGGTTGACTCCATATAATGCCTAGATGATGACATCCCCTTTTGGTCGTGATTAGTCAACTGTGATGGCTACAGGTGCCCGAAGTGCGAAAATATTGAGAACAGTCTACACAGGTCATATTTATGAAGGGATTTCATTGTAACTTTGTAGGATCACTCCAGATGATGCCCAGATGAGAATGTCTCCTTTTGGTTGCGATCATTCAGCCATTATGGCTGCCCGAGCCCGAAGCCCAAATACCTTTAGCACAGTCTACAGGTCATATTTATGAAGGGATTTCATTGTAACTTGGTAGGTTTGACTTCATATAATGTCTAGATGAGAATGTCCCCTTTTGGACACGATTGGGCAACTGTGACAGCTGCAGGGGCCCGAAGTCGGAAAACCTTTAGAACAGTCTACAGGTCATAATTATGAAGGGATTTCATTGTAGCTTGGTAGTATGACTCCAAATAATGTCTAGATGAGAACGCCCCCTTTTGGTCACGATCATTCAGCCGTAAAAACCTTTAGCATAGTCAAAAGGTCGTATTTATGGAAGGATTTCATTGTAACTTGTTAGGTTGACTCCATATAATGCTAGATGATGACATCCTCTTTTGGTCGTGATTGGTCAACTGTGATGGCAACAGGTGCCCGAAGCCCGAAAATCTTGAGCACATTCTACAGGTCATATTTATGAAGGGATTTCATTGTAACTTCGAAGGATCACTCCAGATGATGTCCAGATGAGAATATCCCCTTTTGGTTGCGATCATTCAAACCATGATGGCTGCCCGAGCCCAAAGCCCAAAAACCTTTAGCACAATCTTCAGTTCATATTTATGAGGGTATTTTCATTGTAACTTAGTAGGTTGACTTCATATAATGTCTAGATGCGAACAGCCCCTTTTGGACACCATTAGGCGACTGTGACGGCTACAGGGGCCTGAAGCCCGAAAACCTTTAGCACAGTCTACAGGTGATATTTATGAAGGGATTTCATTGTAACTTGGTAGGATGACTCCAAATAATGTCTAGATGAGAACGTCCCCTTTTGGTTGCGATCTTTCAGCCTTGATGGCTGCCCGAGCCCAAAACACCAAAAGCTTTAGCACAGTCAACAGGTCATATTTATGAAGGGATTTCATTGTAACTTGGTAGGTTGACTTCATATAATGTCTAGATGAGAACGTCCCCTTTGGACACAATTGGGAGACTGACGGCTACAGGGGCCTGAAGCCCGAAAACCTTTAGCACAGTCTACAGGCCATATTTATGAAGGGATTTCAATGTAACTTGATAGGATGACTCGTTTTGGAATAATTTCACTGTAACTTGGTAACTTTCGTTGATATACGTTAACTGTGAGGGCCACATACATTAACTGTGAGGTCATATTAACCCACCCCTCAGCTCGTTAGGACAGTGTGTGTACACCTCATATTATTTTTATCAAAAACATAGAATACAGGGAACAGAAATGAACATATTCCCAATTATCACAATTCTTGTCTTATTTCATAATCCTTTCATAAACATTGAACATTATCCTTTTCATTCATCAAACACAACACACAAGTTAAGCTACAGTGTCATTGACACTTTCATTCATTGTGCAGTATGAGGAAATTTCTTTAAAAATCTTCTTCAGATCCACCAGTCGGAATCGGAATGCTTTCATTAGCTCACCTGACTTTCAGTCAGGAGAGCTGTAGTCATCACTCACCGTCCGTCGTCCGTGAACATGGTGTTTGCGTCTTCTCCTCCCAAACCGCTGAACCAATTTAATTGATATTTGAGATAATAGTTTGTTATGACATCGCAATTTGAGTTTGTTCAAATCAAGTTGCCTCGCCCGTGGGTAGGGCCACACCCAAAAAGTGTGCTGAAATCTTAAAAAATCTTCTTCTCATGAACCAGCAGTAGCAGAGACTTGATATTTGGTGTGCAGCTTCCTTTTGAGGTGTAGACTCAGATTTGTTCAAGAGAAGTTTGTGGGGCTATACTTGGCGTCGTTATGGGAGGGGCAAAATTTTTTGCCCCGCCCAAAATTTATATTTTCCAAACCGTGAGGCTGATTTGAACCAAATTTTATGTGAGGGTTTATTGGGTCATAAGTACCTAATTTATGCTGATTTTTTTTTTCCCGTAGCCCCATGGGAACCACAGGAGCTAAAAATAGAAAAAAATTAAAACGCCCATATCTCCAAAACTGCACGGCACCGAGAATTTTTATTTGTTGTGAAGCTTCCTTAGGACCAACAGAAAGAATTGGTAAAAAAAAATTGCCATCGGTTTTATCATAGGGTACAGTTTCGGGACTTTGAAAAAGTGCTGAGTCAGCACTTTTTAACACTGTAGGCAATGGGAAAAACATTAAAAAATCTTCTTCTCCAGATCCAGCAGGCAGAATCTTTTGATATTTGGTATGCAACATTGTAGGGTGGATCTGATTCAAGTTTGTTTAAATCGGCCCCCTGGGTTCATATTTGGGCTCGGTATAGGAGCTCAAATTTGAACTTAGTGCATTTCATGCAAATTTCTTTGAAAATCTTCTTCTCAAGATCCAGCAGGCCGAATCTTTTGATATTGGGTATGGAACATTGTGGGGTGGATCTGATTCAAGTTTGTTCAAATCGGCTCCCTGGGTTTATATTTGGGCTCAGTATAGGAGCCCAAATTTGAACTTAGTGCTTTTCAGGCAAATTTCTTAAAAAATCTTCTTCTCCAGATCCAGCAGGCAGAATCTTTTGATATTTGGCATGCAACATTGTGGGGTGGATCTGATTCAAGTTTCAGTATAGGAGCCCGATTTCGAACTTACTGCATTTTAGGCAAATTTCTTAAAAAATCTTCTCCAGATCCAGCAGGCAGAATCTTTTGATATTTGGCATGCAACATTGTGGGGTGGATCTGATTCAAGTTTGTTCGAATCGGCCCCCTGGGTTTATATTTGGGCTCAGTATAGGAGCCCAAATTTGAACTTACTGCATTTTAGGCAAATTTCTTTGAAAATCTTCTTCTCCACATCCAGCAGGCAGAATCTTTTGATATTTGGTATACAACATTGTGAGGTGGATCTGATTCAAGTTTGTTCAAATCGGCCCCTTGGGTTTATATTTGGGCTCAGTATAGGAGCTCAAATTTGAACTTAGTGCATTTCATGCAAATTTCTTTGAAAATCTTCTCAAGATCCAGCAGGCCGAATCTTTTGATATTGGGTATGGAACATTGTGGGGTGGATCTGATTCAAGTTTGTTCAAATCGGCTCCCTGGGTTTATATTTGGGCTCAGTATAGGAGCCCAAATTTGAACTTAGTGCTTTTCAGGCAAATTTCTTAAAAAATCTTCTCCAGATCCAGCAGGCAGAATCTTTTGATATTTGATATGCAACATTGTGGGGTGGATCTGATTCTATTTTGTTCAAATCGGCTCCCTAGATTCATATTTGGGCTCACTATAGAAGCTCAAATTCGAACTTAGTGCATTTCAGGCAAATTTCTTCAAAAATCTTCTTCTCCAGATCCTGCAGGCAGAATCTTTTGATATTTGGTATGCAACATTGTGGGGTGGATCTGATTCCAATTGTTCAAATCGGCCACCTGGATTCATATTTGGGCTCACTATAGAAGCCCAAATTCAAACTTAGTGCATTTCAGGCAAATTTCTTCAAAAAGCTTCTTCAGATCCAGCAGGCAGAATCTTGTGTGTGATATTTGGTATGCAACATTGTGGGGTGGATCTGATTCACGTTTGTTCAAATCGGCCCCCTGGGTTTATATTTGGGCTCAGTATAGGAGCCCAAATTTGAACTTAGTGCATTTCAGGCAAATCTTCTTCTCAAGATCCAGCAGGCAGAATCTTGTGATATTTGGTATGCAGCATCCTTAGGGGGGTGAGATGCAAGTTTGTTCAAGCCATGTCCCTAGGTCCATATTTGGGCTCACTGTGGGAGCTTGAATTGTAACTTTGTTCGAAATGAGGTATTTTCTTAAAAAATCTTCTTCTTCTTCTTCGGGATTCAAGTGTGTTAAAGCCAAGTCCATGGGACTATATTTGGGCTCCCTGTGGGAGCCCAAATTATAACGTAGTCAATATGAGGAATTTTTCTTTAAAAATCTTCTTCAGATTCAGCAGTTGGAATGTTTTGATATTTGGCATGGAACAACCTTAGGGGGCTGAGAGCCAAGTCCCTTGGTTCATATTTTGGCTCACTGTGGGAGCCTGAATGACAGCTTAGTTCAAAATGAGGAATTTTCTTTAAAAATCTTCAGATCCAGCAGATGAATGCTTTTGATATTTTTTATGCAGCATCCTTAGTGGGGTAAGATTCAAGTTTGTTCAAGCCATGTCCCTAGGTCCATATTTGGGCTGATTGTGGGAGCTCGAATTGTAACTTGGTTCAAAATGAGGAATTTTCTTTAAAAATCTTCTTCTTCAGCTCCAGCAATCGGAATGTTTTGATAATTGGTGTGCAGAATCCTTAGGGGTGTGAGTTTCAGGTTTGTTAAAGCCAAGTCCCTGGGTTCATATATGGGCTCCCTGTGGGAGCCCGAATTATGACTCAGTTCAATATGAGGAATATTCTTTAAAAATCTTTTTTTTAGATCCACTGGTCAGAATATTTGGATATTTGGTTTCAGCTTTTATTAGGAGGAGCAGATGCAACTTGTGGAAATCAATTCTCCGGGTTGTTATTTAGGCTACCATGTCAGGTGAGCGCCCTCAGGCCCCCTGGGGCCTCTTGTATTTGGTATACAACATCTCCAGGGGGGTCAGATTCCAAGTTCAATTCGAGTGCCTAGGTTAATATTTGGGCTCCATATGGGAACATGAAATTTAACTTAGTACAATATGAGGGAAATTTCTTCAAAAATCTTCTTCAGATCCACTCGTCAGAATGCTTTCACATTTGGTATACACCATCTCTAGGGGGGTCAGAGTTTGTTCAAATCGGATCCACAGGTTAATATTTGGGCTCGCTATGTTAGCCCAAATTTGAACTTATTGCAATTCGAAGAAATTTCTTTACAATTTCTCTTCTTCAGATCCAACAGTCAGAATGCTTTCATATTCGGTACACAACATCTCTAGGGAAGTCAGATTCAACTGTGTTCAAATCAAGAGCCTGGGTTAATATTTGGGCTATCTATGGGAGCCGGAATTGGCCATTTTGCTGAAGAATTAAAAATTTTGTATTCAGTACCCTCTGGAGGTTATGATCAACTGAAGAAAAGGCATGATCCCCAGATTATTTTTGTCACTCCTGAGGGACTCAAGGATTGACAGTGCAGCCTATGGAGATGGCTTGCTTAATGTAGACTCATTCTTGGACTCTGTTTAAATTGTGTTCTGTTCAAGATGAGCACTTCAGGCCCCGTGGGGCCTCTTGTTAAAATGAGGGTCACTTTATTCATGATATGGCCCAAAAATATAAATTGCTGAACATAAAATAATTTCCAGTTGACTGTATTATGTTTTTATTCAGCTTTTTCTCAAGGAATTGTTATGTAATTCACATATAAACATATTCAGATGAAGAATTTCCTTGAACAAATTCAAAAGAAAAACTAAAAGTAGCATGTGAGATGGTGATATGACCTCCAAACTGACATGCATTGAAGTCAACAATATGAAAAAGTGTTGGAATTTTTAGCTCAACTTGACAAAGTCAAAATAAGCTATTGCCCTTATGCATGCAGAAGTCTGAGAGTCTGTTGGTCTATTTGTCTGTTCACATTTTCTTCAGTAACAGGCTACATCCTGTAGTTCTTGTCCAATCATCATGAAATTTTATGTGCAGGTTTGAGATTATGTCTAGATGAGAACTTCCCCATTTTGGTCCTGATTGGTCAACCGTGATGGCTGAGTGGGTTCGAAACCCGAAAACCTTTAGCACAGTCTACAAGTCGTATTTATGAAGAGATTTCATTTTAACTTGGTGACTCTGTATAATGATGTCTAGATGAGAATGTCCTATTTTGGTCGGGTTCGGTCAGCTGTGATGGCCGCATGGGCATGTAACCTAGATTCATTTAGCATAGTCTATAGATATCATTTATGAAAGGATTTCATTGTCAGTTGGTAGGATAACTTGGTATATTGTCAAGATAAGAACATCCTATTTTGGTCATGATCGGTCATCCATGATGGGCAAACAGGCACATGAGCTAGAATTGTTTTACACACACAGTCTACAGTTTATTAGCTCACCTGACTGAAAGTCAGGGTGAGCTTTTCTGATCACTTTTCGTCCGTCGTCCGGCGTCCGTCGTCCGGCGTCCGGCGTGAAGGTGGTGTTTGGGTCTTTTTCTTCCAAACCACTGGCCGCATGTTAATGAAATTTCATGTGAGTAGGGGTTATATAGCGGCATTTTGATTTTTGGGCAAATTAGGTTTCGGCTCATATTGAGCAGAGGGGTGGGGCAAAAATGCTCCAATTCTTAAAAAATCTTCTTCTCAAGAACCAGCAATAGCAGAGAGACTCAAGTTTGTTCAAGAGAAGTTTGTAGGTCTATACTTGGCGATGTTATGGGAGGAGCAAAAATTTTGGCCCCACCCCAAATTTCTATTTTTTAAACCGAGAGGCCAATTTGAACCAAATTTTATGTGAGGGCTTATTGGGTCATAAGTACCTAATTTATGCAGAAATTTTTTTTCCTGTAGCCCCGTGGGAACCACAGGAGCTAAAAATAGAAAAAAATTAAAACGCCTATATCTCAAAAACTGCACGGCAGTGAGAATTTTTATTTGGTGTGAAGCTTTCTTGGGACCAACAGAAAGGATTGGTAAAAAAAAATTGCTATCGGTTTTATCATAGGGTACTTTTTCGGGACTCTGAAAAAGTGCTGAGTCAGTATTTTTTAACACAGTAGGCAATGGGAAAAAAATAAAGAATTGTTTTCTTCCAAACCACTGCTCTAAAAGCTTTCATATTTTACATATAACATCTTTGGAACATTGATTCACATATTTGTAGAAATCAAATTCCTCGGTCCATATTTGGGTTCCCTATGGGAACCCAAATGTTCAAATTAGTGCAATATGAGGGATATATTTTAAAAATCTTCTTCTTCGGATCCACAAATCAGAATCTTTTGATATTTGCTATGCATCATCCTTAGGGGGGTGAGATTGATGTTTGTTCAAGCCAAGTCCCTGAGTTCATATTTGGACTCCCTTTGGGAACCCAAATTGTAACTTAGTGCAATACGAGGTATATTCTTTTAAAATCTTCTTCTTCGCATCCACCGGTCAGAATCTTTTGATATTTGGTATACAGTATGCTTAGGGAGGTGAGATTCAAGTTGTTCAAGTCAAGTCCTTCGGCTCATATTTGGTCTCCCTGTGGTAGCACAAATTATAACTTAGTTCAATATGAGCAATATTCTTTAAAAAAAATTTTTTTTTCAGATCCACCAGTCAAAATCTTTTGATATTTGATGTACAGCATTCGTAGGGGGGGGGGGGGGGGGGGGGGGGGGGGGGCTGAGAGTGAAGTTTGTTAAAGCCAAGTCCCTTGGTTCATATTTGGGCTCACTGTAGAAGCCCAAATTATACCAAAATTTTTATTTTCCAAACCAAGAGGTCGATTTGAACCAAATTTGATATGAGGGCTTATTGGGTCACAAATACCTAATTTATGCCATAAATTGTTTTCCTGTCCCCCACGGCAACTACAGGAGCTGAAAAATTTTTTTTTTTTTGAATGCCCATATTTCCAGAACTACATGGCACTGAGAATTTTTATACAATGTGAAGCTTCCTTAGGGCCGGGAGAAAGGAATGGTGAAAAAAATGCCATTGGTTTTATCATAAGTACTTTTCCAGGACTAAAAGTGCCGAGTCATCATTTTTTAACACTGTAGGTAATGGGAATAACGTTGAATAATCTTCTTCTCCCAAACCACTGCTTCAGAAGCTTTTGTTTTTGGGTTCCCTATGGGAGCCCAATGTATAACTTAATTCAGTATGAGAAATATTCTTAAAAAATCTTTTTTTTCTGATACTCCTCTCAGAATCTTTTGATATTTGATTTTTAGTTTTCTTAGAAGCGGCAAATTGAAATTTGTTCAAGTTCTGGTTTATTGATAAAATTGGGCCCAGTAACCAATTCCTGCGTTGAAAGCCCTGTAAAGTGGGCAGTAATAGGCATAAACGATTGACCAAACCTGATATTATAATTATGCCTCTGTAATGATGTAGCCTTAGAAAGTGACCTTAAATTCCAATAAATAAATAGATAAATTATTGAGTACCCAATATGGGGATCTAACATATGAACACTCTGGGTTACTAAGTAGAGAAAACACTTTTATGTTGAAAAACTGATAATAACCACAAGGCAGAATCCCTTGCTATTTTGGTGATATGACTCGGCCAGTATCAGGTGAGCGCCCTCAGGCCCCGTGGGGCCTCTTGTATTTATGAAGTGATTTCATTGTAACTTGGTAGGATAACTCGACATGATGTCTAGATGAGACTGTCCTATTTTGGTCGCTATCGCTCAACTGTGGCTAATGAAGTGATTTCATTCAAACTTGGTAGTCTGACTTTGTCTGATGTCTGAATGAGAACATCGTAGCATGGTCATGATTGGTCAACTGTGACCGCTGGATGGGAGCATAACCTAGATAACTGTGAGGGCCACATCAACCCAGGCCTCAATTCTTTAGTACAAGTCAACACCTCAAATTATTCTTGTTGAAAACATGACATGTAGAGTACAGAACGTAATATATTCTCAATTGGCTTGTCACATTCTTTTCATAAACATTGAACATTATCCTTTTCATCAAGCACTACACACAGTCAAGTTAAGCGGTGTCGTCTACTTTTGCCTACAGTGCACTTTCGCCTACAGAAATTAACAGGTAAAAGTGTAGGCGAAAGTGCACTAATTAAGGTATGGATATTACTAGATAATTACCTGCTCTACCTACAATAAATGGACTGACCGACCATTTTCTAATGTTATGTGTTTTTTTCTTATGTTATGCGTTTGTTTGTTACAAATAGAACATGAGTGTAAGATAGTTGTTTTAGACCAAGATTGATTTGTTTTTAAAAGCACAAATCAACTTACTGGAATGGCCTCAGTTAGAACAAGTACAGTGTTTGTTGTTTTTAAGTCAAACTACTGATATGTTTTTAAAGCATAAATCAACTTATTAGCATGGCCTCAATTAAAACAACTTTTTTGTTTGTTGTTTTTAAGACACACAACTTACAGACAACTAACACTGTTGTTGTTGTTGTTGTTGTTGTTGTTGAAGACATATCAACTGCTGATTAATTACCAAATCAAAGACTGTAGTTTGCAATAATAAAGTAATCAGCCCTCAGATTTGTGTAAACTGTGAACATCTAAATGTACATATATAGAGGCATGGCAGTGTTTAGTCAGAGTTACCAAAATGGCACACCTCCAACATGTGGAGTATGTACAGTCTCAAAGAGGTGGAATGCATGTTCTGTTTAATGGTTACAGATATAGACTGAATAACCGTAGAAAGTCATGTGTGCACTGGAAATGTGTTGACTCTGGTTGTAATGGAAAATGCACAACTGTAGATGATTTTGTCTGAAATGTAACTTCGCATAACCACCCACAAGAGCAGGAAGACGTTAATAAATTTTTAGAAAATTTGTGAAAACTACACCAGCCCTTCCAACTTCACTTTCAGAAGTGTACCTACCTGATAGATGGTAATATATGTGAATGATATAGAAAAAGTAGGGAAAAACTTTGTTGAACTATCGCAGTTCTCAGACGACAAAGGCATTTGGACGGCCAGCAAGTCCAGAAACATAATTAAAAATCGTCTACAGGATACCATTCGCGATCTTGAGAGCTGGTGCGCCCATTGGCGCATCAAACTCAATACTGCCAAAACTCAAAAAGTTACGTTCTTCAAAAAGCAAATGAAAAAACCTGTCCCCAGTATCGATCTCCAGTTATACGATCAGAAACTAGAAGCAAACAAAGAGGCCAAATTTTTGGGATTTATCCTAGATAGCAATCTCAGGCTAAACAGTCACGTAAACTCCATTATGGTTAGAGCTACTAAACGTATCAATTTTCTGAAGATGATCAGAGGTAGAAATTGGGGAGCAAACAAAGATGTGCTTCTCAAGCTCTACAAAACATTTATACGTCCGGTACTAGAATACGGTGCTATAATAACAAGTGACCTAAGCAAAACCAACATTCAGAAGCTACAGAGGGTTCAAAATTATGCCCTGCGAGTGGCACTATGCAAACCGAAATGGACACCAATAAAGGAACTGCATGAGCTAGCAAAAACAGAAACTATTGATACGCGATTAAAAGACCTACAAAACAAAACCCTCAGCAGACTCCAAGATAGTGAATTAATGGTTGAGCTGAATGAACACCGATCCCTTAACAGAAAAACAAAATAAGTTTCCGGAAAAAAAAAAATAATAAAATAAAATAAAAATTATACAATATAACTAAATCGCGTGGAGTCAGTGAGGATTGCCTCGCTACTCATTGAGAACTTTAGGATAGAGTCTGTGAGGACTGCCTCGCAACTCTGCTGAAGCACGATTGAAATGCGTTTAATAAGATCTATATAACAAAACACTCCACATACTCCAGGATAGTGAATCAATGGTGAAGCTGAACGAACACCGAACCCTTAACAGAAAAACCAGAAACACAAAATAATCCACAGTAAATTAAAATTACTCAATAGAATTAAACTGCATGGAGTCAGTGAGGATTGCCTCGCTACTCATTGAGATCTTCAGGATTGAGTCTGTGAGGATTGCCTCGCAACTCTGCGTGTGGGGAGTGGGCTCCGAAGAAACACACCCCTTACCCCATCCATAGCAACAATCACACAGCAGGCACAATATACAATAGCGGATACCTGTCTTTCTCTCTACCTATAACTTTTCCAATTGAACATTCTCAAATTTTCTTGCAACACTCTTATCAAGAAGACGCATGGAAATGGTAGACAAAGCGTAGGAGGAATTGGTGCAACCTACCTTTCTGCAACATATACAAGAAACCACCAAACAATAGGTAAGGATTGAAACAAGCTTGTCTAGCTGGGGACGAGTGTACATTTTATATAAATAAACATTTGAATAAAGATTTAACAGCCCTTTTAAGGGCTTGGGGGTGTGTGTCAGTGAGAGGGTATTTTTTATTTGGGGGGGGGGGGGGTGGGGGAGGTCATTTGGAATTCCCGAAGGATAACCAGATACCTCAAAATCGCATATGGCATCCTATCTCCCAGAAGGCTTGATGGATGACTCCCGGTTTTTCAAAACTAAACTGTTGGAGCTTTCTCCACTTCTTTTTTGTAACCGCTATGGTCATATACCGGGGCCGCTACCAAACCGGCGTTGCTGTTTGGTTTTCTTTTCTCTTCTTCCCTTAAACATGCCATTGCACAACATTTCATTCTGGCTCGCCACATTGATGGGACTCAAACCTCTACCATCGTCGAACTGGAACTGAATAGAGCCCACTCTCTAATAGTTTTAAAGGCGTTGAGGGATTGAGTATTGACCATTTAACACTCCAACGTAAACTGCCGGGTATTCTACCCCCTCAGACTCCATTTTGGGCAATAGGAAAGCTAGGCCTGTGTGATTCAAGTGAAATAAAAGAAGGTTAACCACGTCGCAAGGGATTTGTAAATCCCACATCGTCCCTGTGCGTCTTCGGCGCGCTAAAACCTTTCATTCATCGTCAGAGTTACCAAAATGGCACACCTCCAACGTGTGGAGTATGTACAGTCTCAAAGAGGTGGAATGCAGGTTCTGTTTAATGGTTACAGATATAGACTGAATGACCGTAGAAAGTCATGTGTGCACTGGAAATGTGTTGACTCTGGTTGTAATGGAAAATGCACAACTGTAGATGATTTTGTCTGAAATGTAACTTTGCATAACCACCCACAAGAGCAGGAAGACGTTAATAAATTTTTAGAAAATTTGCGAAAACTACACCAGCCCTTCCAACTTCACTTTCAGAAGTGTACCTACCTGATAGATGGTGTGTAACACTGGATGAGCAACGATTCCTGTGTATCAATGATGGTGATGATTTTGTGCTTTGCTACAGATGAATGCCTTAAAATTATGCAGCAAGTGTCAGAGCTGTATATGGATGGTACGTTCTATTCTTGTCCCCCATTGTGGGATCAACTGTATGTTATTCATGGACTTGTGGGTACTAAAATGTCCCAGCTTGCATTCTGCCTTCTTCCTAATAGACAGTGTGGTACATATGTGCGTTTGTTTACACAACTTAAAGCTGTGGTGCAAGAGGTGACTGGTCATGAGTTACTTCCTGAGGTCATTCAGACTGATTTCGAAATGGCAGCAATAAGAGCAGTACAACAGACATTTCCCAATTGTGACACACGGGGCTGCTTTTTTCACTATACACAGGCTGTATGGAAAAAGGTTCAGAAGTTGGAAATGGTTAACCAGTACCGGGACAACGAGGAAGTGCATAAATGGGTGCGTCGTGCAGCTGCACTGCCACTTTTACCAGTTCAACAGGTTCAGGATGTGTGGATTGAAGCGATGGGTGATTCACCAGATGTAGTGCAAGTAACGGCATTTAATGACTATATGGTTGAGAATTGGGTTGATGAGGAGGCTCGTTTTCCTCCACCAATTTGGAACCAACAGAGTAACATTGGTCCTAGAACCAACAACCATGTAGAGGGATGGCAGTGTCACCTCAATAAGACTGTCCAGTGTGCTCACCCCAACATATTTGCTTTTGTAAATGTGCTTCAAAGACTTGAAAAAACACAGAGAAACAAACTTAGCCAGTATATGCATGGTGCACGTCCCCCTCCGCAAAAACGACAATACCGTGAGCTTGATCAGAGACTTCTAAGGCTCAAAGATCAGTTATCTTTAGGACAAAAGTCGCCAATGCAATTTCTTGATGCAGCTGGGCACCTGGTAAAATTGGGATGTTAACTTGCAATAAGTAAAGTACTGTGTTTATAAATTTTATATTTCATCGAGCTCCCATGGAATAATAGCAGACTGGTGCCATCAATGAAGCGCAACAAGTTACATATTTGAGTAAAAATTCTATATAAAGTGTGAGGTTCCGCTATTATTTCATGGAGAGTTCGCTCATGCAGCCTCTCCATGGAATAATAGCAGACTCTGGTGCCACCAATGCAGCACAACAAATTACATATTGGAGCCAAAATTCTATATAAAGTGTCAGGTTCCGCTATTATTAGTCCCCTACGGGAACCGTAAGGGGACTATAGGATTGCATTACGTCCGTCCATCCGTCCGTCTGTCCGTCCGTCCGTCCGTCCGTCCGTCCGTCCGTGTCTGTCTGTCTGTCTGTTTTTTATGTTACCACCTCTCCCTCCATCATGCTTTAAGCTACACCTTTCATATTTGGTACATGGATAAATGGTTCTGAGGGAATGATGCATGCTCAAAATTTTTTTTTCAAAATCCAAGATGGTGGAATGGCGGCCATGTTTATTGTGTTTTTTAAGCTTTTTTTCTCTATTTTCATGTTACGACCCCTCCCACCAACATGGTTCAAGCTACACTTTGCATATTTGACACATGGATAGAGGGTTGGGAGGGGTTGATGCACGTTCAATATTTTTTCTTCAAAATCCAAGATGGCGCCATGGCAACCATTTCTGTTGTGTTTTTTAAGCTTTTTTCTCTATTTTATGTTACCACTGCTCCCTCCAACATGGTTCAAGCTGCACTTTTCATATATGGTACATGGGTAAAGGGGTTGTGAGGGGATTATGCACACTCAATCTTTTTTTTTTCAAAATCTAACATCTGTCTGTCTGTCCGTCCGTCCGTCCGTCCGTCCGTCCGTCCATCCGTCCGTCCGTCCATCTGTCTGTCTCTGTCTGTCTGTCTGTCTGTCTGTCTGTTTTTATGTTACCACCTCTCCCTCTAATACGCTTCAAGCTACACCTTTCATATTTGGTGTATGGATAAATGGTTCTGAGGGCATGATGCACAGTCAATATTTATTTTTCAAAATCCAAGTTGGCAGAATGGCGGCAATTTTTGTTGTATTTTTTAAGCTTTTTTCTCTATTTTATGTTAGCACCCCTCCCTCCAGCATGGTTCAAGCTACGCCTTTCATATATGGTACATGGATAAAGGGTCGTGAGGGGATTATGCACGCTCAATATTTTGTTTTCAAAATCCAAGATGCTTATATACTCTAGTGTCTTCTGTGACAAAAACACCTTATGTCACAAAAGCGCCGTAGGGGACTAATACCACCTCGGTGGTCAAACACTTGTTTCATGGAGAGTTCACTCATGGGCCTCTCCATGGAATAATAGCAGACTCTGGTGCCACCAATGAAGCGCAACAAGTTACATATTTGAGTAAAAATTCTATATAAAGTGTCAGGTTCTGCTATTATTTCATGGAGAGTTCGCTCATTCAGCCTCTCCATGGAATAATAGCAGACTCTGGTGCCACCAATGAAGCACAACAAATTACATATTGAGCCAAAATTCTATATAAAGTGTCAGGTTCCGCTATTATTCCATGGAGAGTTCGCTCATGTTACATTCTTTCTTTTCTTATTTATGTATATTTATTACATATTGATGTCTAATATTCTGTTAGAATTAAAATGTTGTAATAAAGTAACTTGACTGCAAGGTTTGTCATTATTTCTATTCCCAAAAGGTCAGTCTATTTTATTGTGGGTAGAGATGGTAATTAGCCACTAATATCTATACCTCAATTACTGCACTTTCGCCTAAACTTTTACCTGATAATTTTTGTAGGCGAAAGTGCACTGTAGGTAAAAGTAGACTGAACCAGTTAAGCTGCAGTGTCATTGACACTTTCATTTAAAATATGTTTGAAATTGTTTCAAAATAGAACTAGCATGATTGGATTATAGACTGCAGGCTTCAAAAATGTAAAACCACTTGCCTTAAATATATGAGGTACTGTAATTTTAGATCCCCACTGGCAGATCCTAACAGGTCTAAGTACTCTTTTTTTTACTCACCATTTTCTAACAGAAATGAAGCACTGGCTCAATCATTTTTCCCCCACCGACATACCACCATTTTTACAGCAAAATCTTTCATTGATTACTTCACTCCACTTGCAAACAGTACGTCTGCCATGGACTGGTCACTTTCCACAGCTGGGCAATATTTCCATGGATGCTATATTCGATTTCAACCACTAATTATAGGAATAATCATCAAAATTTAATTAATGAAGCACCGGTCTGTACAATCCAGTGCTTCATTAAATAAAATTTTGTTGATGATGATTTTTATAACCTGGTAAAAGCATGCGTGGATATCACTGCCCCATGCATAGATTATGACTAGTCCACGGCAAATGTACTGTATAATCCTTTAAAATTTAAATATATCTAGATGGTATTCACAAAAATACTCTGTAAAATTTAAATATCATATCTGGATGGTATTCACAAAAATAGTCTTTCAAATTTATTTCATTTTCAATTTTGCTTCCAAAACATAGCATTTGATATTGCCCTTGTTGGGATGAGCTCATTCCTATAAGAGGTTAAAAGCTATGTTTTGGAGACAAAACACAGAAATATTTAGTAACACTACTGTAATCACAAAGGTTATCTTGTTTGCAATTATATCACAATTTGGTCATGACACTCTTATGTCAGTTGACCAAAATTTCCTGAATGAAATACTTCAAAATGAAGCTTGCATCAAGGAAAACAAGTGAAAAATAGCATGTCTGATTGAATGTTCTCACATTTCCTTTATGACAGGTGAAATTCTGCAATGTTGTCTGGAGGAAAGCGCACAGAGAATTGTGATCCAATCAAACTTTTTTATTGGTCGAGTTGTGTTAACAACTGAGACCTTTGGTTTGGCAATGGTGTGTGTGTCCGTGCAGGTGGGCGAGCAAGCGTCTAGGCGTCCTCGCACTGTTAGTGCAATAACTTGAACAAACGTTGTCCGTTTTGACTAATATTTGTCATACAGGTCTTTTTTTTAATAATATCTCGAAAAAGTTCGAAAACTGGTCGGCCTGATTTTTCATTACAGAGTTATGGCCCTTAATTATTCATTTTTTACAAATTTTGAGCTTGTTAGCACACTAACTTGAACAAACGTCCTTCGATTTGACTAATATTTGCCATACAGGTCTTCCGAAACAATATCTCGAACAAGTTCGAAAGCTGGCCTGGCTTGATTTTTGTTGCAGAGTTCTGGACCTTAATTAGTCAATATTTTCAAATTTTATGCTCATTAGCGCAGTAACTTGAACAAACGTTCTCTGATTTGTCTAATATTTGCCATACAGGTTTTTTGCAATAATATCACGAACAAGTTCAAAAATTGGCCAGACTCAATTTTTCGTTACAGTGTTATGGTCCTTAAATTGTCAATTTTGACAAATTTTGAGCTTCTTAGCGCAATAACTTGAACAAACGTTCTTCAGTTCGACTAATATTTGCCAGACAGGTTCTTTGCAATAGTATCTCAAGCAAGTTTGAAAACTGGCCCAGCTTAATTTTTCGTTACAGAGTTATGGATTTTAATTCATCAAGTTTTTTAGCTTGCCAACAAAGTTGTGTGAGCTTATGTCATGACCCAGGGTGTGTCGGCGTCAACACTTGTGTTAAAGTTATTGTACCAGTCCACTTTGACTCTAAGCCCTTTTACTATGCACCTCATACTGTGTTTCTATGGCTTACAATGACCCACAAACCGTTAACCAGTGAATATTTTATTGATTTTTAGTGTTTTTGCAATGATAGACTTTTTTGTGTCAGTGTGGACTTGGAAAATTTCTGACCTGTTCTGCTGTTAATGAGTGGAGGCTACCACCGGTATGCTATAGCTTTCATATTTCATATATGTGTTAAATGCATCAATATAAGATGACATTAACCCTTGCCGGACATTTTTCAGAGATTTTGGACTTTTTTAATGCAATGTTTGACTTTTCTGTCACTGTGGACTAAGAAAATTTCTGACCTGTTTTGCTTTTTATGAGTGGAGGCTACCACCGGTATGCTGTGGCTTTCATATTTCATATATGTGTTAAATGCATCAATATAAGATTACATCTACCCTTGGCTGGACATTTTTTGGAGATTTTGGACTTTTTTTAGTGCAATGTTAGACTTTTTGTCATTGTGGACTTTCTCACCTGTTTTGCTATGCATGTACATTTGCAGATTTGTAATAAGCCTAGATTTATTGCATGCCCTGTGTTGGTGAGCTAATAGGGTTGGACACACCCATATTGTTTAATTTTGAGTGCAGCGCAATAACTTGAACAGACGTTCACCAATTTGACTAATATTTTCTATACAGGTCTTATGCAATAATATCTCAAGAGAGGTCGAAAACTGGCCTAGTCCAATTTCTCTTCACAGAGCTCTGGGCCTTAATTAGTCCATCTTTGCGAATTTTGAGCGCGTCCATTTTTAACGAGTTGTGAGGTTAATGCGATGACATTTCTGATTTTCAATCGAGAGTGCATGAAGAAAGCAGCCACAACTCTACGACTGCATCTCCGATGTGCACCTCTTGTCTGCTTTTGTGATGGCAGTATAATATTCAAGAAATGTTTTTGTAAAAGCTGTCTGATAGCTGTCCAGGCCTATATGAATTAGAAATTAAGTCGACTCTAAAAGAAATTACCTCAACCTTTTCAGGCCACCCATTTCAGAAGCGGAGTTGAGAAACTCAGAATATTGCAGCTGTTACATGAGTTTTGATACTTGTCAGTATGTTGTGTTGTATAAATTCAATGGTGGAAAGGGCTCGCCCTTTTCACCGGTGTAGTAGATCACAGCAATGTTCTGCCAAAGTTTTATCATTATTCTTGGAGAAGTAATTCTTAAATGCACGATTTATTTATTTATTTATTGGTGTTTAAGGTCACATATTTCTGCACAATAGCTAACCATGACCGTGACAGTTTTACGGGTGGAGGAAGCCGGAGTACCCAGAGAGAACCACCTAGCAACGGCGAGCAGCTGTCAGCTCCCCAACATATCAACTCCACACAAGCAGGGTTAGCATTGGTTGAAGACAGGTGCACCATCGACGTGCAGTACGCCTTAGTACACAGCGTCACCGTGCCCCCACGTGGGCAATGGGGGTGAAGTGTCTTGCCCAAGGACACAACGCGGTTGCCGCAGGTGGGATTCAAACTGAGGACATCTCGGCTTGCAGCCTGCACCTCTACCAACTGAGCTTAAATGCACGATACTGACTTTTATCACATTTTACTGTGCAATAGACTGGGTGATTCAACAGGCAATCTCTATGTGAACTTGCATTTTTAGAACATTGGAAGGTGTTGCAAGGCAAGTCATGGCTGCTTATAGAGGCAGCCAAGACTTTCATAGAAAGAACTACACAGCCACAAGACATAGACTGTCAGAGTGTAACAAAAAGGGCATAGACAGTTAAAGTGTAGTAAAAATGTTTAAAAATCTCCAGGCCCAAAAGTGTGAAGGGATACCAAGGGTAGTTCTATTTTTATCGAACTTTCTTTTTGCTGTCCCTGTTGGAAGCCCAGGAAGTGGCACAGTGCTTGTATATTGCTGTAAGCAAGCTCTCCTTCGCTGGTAAAATATGACCTTGAAGCCATGCCTGGGGAAGAAATCCTCTAAAAGTGGGTAGCATTGGTTTAAATGGTTAGCTGAACTTGACTTTATCCCAATGTTGCAGTCACGATGTAGCCATAGATGCTGAAAGTGACCTTAAACACCATTAAATTTATGAATAACTTGGAGATTTTGTGATCGAGGAGAATGAAAATTTGGTTACCCTTAAGGCTTCCACGTTTACACGTGTAAACGTGAACGTTTCGTTTATGGGCATTAAACGTTTACAGTTCTGGTAAACGTGTACACGGAATGAAGTTTTAATAGAGTAATTTCAAAATTGCAGATTAATGCAGAAAGTCAAAGAAACAAAAAAAAAATTTCCAACTTTTCAATGCAATATTTTGGTAATGCTTCAGAAAAACTGTGTACTGGTTCTGACTGGCACCGCCGCCACTGTAACCGAACGAAATCATCTTCAAATCATGTGATATCATATGTGACACAGTCACGTGAGCCGCATGGCACATGCTTATCTTTGGTGTTTCCTTCGAAACGTGTGGGATGTTTTAGTTTATTCGAATTTACATGTATATTCCCAAAGTGATACACAATTGTTCTTGATGATTTCGTTCACCTGACATGGATTATTAATTTATTATTCACACATGGGATGATCTTGATTTATGGAGTTTGACAGACAGACTGGCACTTGCGGTGTTTGAAAATTTGGATTCCCCTGCATGGGTTGTAGACTTTGTTTATTTTTGCGACATTGCATTCCACTCTCAAGTCCGGTATTGTCACTATTGTGTGCCATGGCAACTCGCTCCAACATTACTGTTTGAAAAAACACAAGGAATTTCACCACGAACCCACCAGAATGAGTCGGAGACCCCCATAAATTTCAAAATTTACCTGGGGGAAAATATCCCCCCCCCCCCCCCCCCCCCCATAGACCGAGCGACTTTGCCTTCGGCATCTGCATGCTGTAATCGTTCGTCTACGTCGTTTTTGGACGAACTGTAAATCGGCTGTCTCAATAACATAAATTGTATGCCCTGTACGCAAAGATATGATGAACTTACTGTGTATTATTACACACTTCTATCAAATATTGACTACTTACATTGTTAGTACGTGTAAACATTTCCGTTTCGTTTACAGACCGTCGTTTAAACGTTTACAATTTTGTCTAAACGTGGAAGCCTTAGTTACCCTATTTCTGTTGAGTTAAACGACAAGTGAACGAAATGATAATTGTGCAGGTTGGATAAAGGGCGAGATGATAATCAACAAACCATGCACTGCCCCAGTGATCCTCAACAGGAATGTTGTCCATATATTTCATCAGGTTTTGGGTATGCCATCAGGTAAATGTTAAATAATGGATTCAAGTTCTAATCCAAGTATTACTGTACTGGCAGTCTTTAACTTCATCTCATTAAGGATAAACCTTTTGCTATCTACTTACTGAGAACAATTGACATTAATGCAAAGTTATGGAGAATAATTTCTCTGAGGAATAGCATATAAAACAATCTGTCCTCAGGGTTGTACATGGCTGTCTTTAATCAGGCTGATTGTTCGTAATATATTTATATACATCAAAATATCAACTATGTTCCTTTTCTCTTTTAACTGGTTATTCATTAGAGCTCGGTATTGGGAAAATTTTTTGTACAACAGAATAATGCGGAACAATGTTGGCATTTTGTGATGCATGCCATAATACTTCCAGGCCTTAAAATTTTTCCTGATTCACAAGAATCAATTTTATTTTTTGCAAACTCCTGCTGCGAGAATCAATTTTCAGTTCTCAAATAATTTAGAATTTGAAAGTACTGTTATACTCATATGAGTGCAACCAGTACATATTCCATAACCAACCTTCACCCAAGTTACGCAGCTGTCATATTAAGCAAACGTTGATACCTTTGGCTTTGTCATGGTGCTGCTCTACATTTTTAGCTTAACTTGACAAAGTCAAGATAAGCCATTGCCATCACGCGTGCGGAAGTCTGTTAGTCTGTTCGTCTGTTCACATTTTCCTTTAGCACAGGCTACACCCCGTAGTTCTTGTCTGATCGTCACAAAATTTCATATGCAGGTTTGGGGTCATGTCTAGATGAGAACATCCCCTTTTGGTCGCGATCAGTCATCCGGTATGGCTGCCCGAGCCCAAAACCTGAAAACCATTAGCACAGTCTACAGGACGTATTTATGAAGGGATTTCATAGTAACTTGATAGGATGCCTCTGTATAATGCCTAGATGAGAACGTCCCCTTTTGGTCATGATCTGTCAACTTGGTAGGATGACTCTGTAGGATGTCTAGATGAGAACTTTCCCATTTGGTCGCCATCTGTCAATCGTGACGTCTGCCCGAGCCCAAAACCTGAAAAATTTTAGCACAGTCTACAGGTCATATTTATGGAGGGCTTTCATTGTAACTTGGTAGGTTGACTTCATCTAATGTCCAGATGAGAACATCCCCTTTTGGACGTGATTGGGCAACTGTGACGGCTACAGGGACCCAAAGCCCAAAAGCCTTTAGCACAGTCTACAGGTCATATTTATGAAGGGATTTCATTGTAACTTGGTAGGATGACTCCAAATAATGTCTAGATGAGCAGGGCTCGCCTTGAGTAAAATGGTCGGGGCCTAAAAAAAGTGCCCCACATATTGAGGTCGGGGCCTTTTCGGGGCTGATTTTCCATTTTGTCCATTATCGTTAGCGCTTTTTTGTGGAAAATGTCAGGGCTTGAAAAAAAGCCCCCAGCAAGTGCTCCTCGGGGCTGATCTCGGGGCCTGGGCTGATCAGCCCCGACTCAAGGCAAGCCCTGGATGAGAATGTCCCCTTTTGGTCACGATCATTCAGCCTTGATGGCTGCCCGAGGCCAAAAACCTTTAGCATAGTCTATAGGTCATATCTATGGAAGGATTTCATTGTGACTTGTTAGGTTGACTCCATATAATGCCTAGATGATGACACCCTCTTTTGGTCAACTGTGACAGCTACAGGTGTCCGAAGCCTGAAAACCTTGAGCACAGTCTTCAGGTCATATTTATAAAGGGATTTCATTGTAACTTCGTAGGATCACTCCAGATGATGTCCAGATGAGAATGTCCCCTTTTGGTGGCGATCATTCAACCATGATGGCTTCCGAGCCCAAAACCTGAAAAACTTTTGTACAGACTACAGGTCGTATTTGTGAAGGGATTTCATTGTAGCCTAGTAGAATGACTCAGTATAATGTCGAGATGAGGACATCCCCTTCTAGTTGCAATCGGTCAACCGTCATGGCTTCACAGGCCTGAAGCCTGAAAACCTTTAGCACAGTCTACAGGCCATATTTATGAAGGGATTTCAATGTAACTTGATAGGATGACTCGTATTGGAATAATTTCACTGTAACTTGGTAACTTTCGTTGACATACGTTGATTGTGAGGGCTACATACATTAACTATTTGAGCTTATGCCATGGCCAGTCATCTGTCTGTCCATCTGTCCGTCAACAATTCAATACGGCTCAGGCTAGAGGCCGTATTTATGAACCGATGTTTACGAAACTTCTTGGGTACCTTTGGTATCACCTTGGGATGAGAAAGAGTGTTTCTGGGTGTGGTCCAAAATTCAAGATGGCTGCCAGTGGCCATTTTGTACCGAAATTAGGTCTAATCACTTTTTTGTACACAACTTCTATAGAGCTCAGGCTAGAGGCCATATTTATGAACCGATCTTTACGAAACTTCTTGGGTACCTTTGTTATCACCGTGGGATGAGAATGAATGTTTTTGGGTGTGGTCCGAAATTCAAGATGACCACCAGCAGCCATTTTGTACCAAAACTAGTGCAATCAGTCTTTTGTATAGAACTTCTGCATGAAAGTTCTGATTTGAATAAAATTTTTGTATGAATGTTTAGTAACATGGATTACATCACATATAGTACAGGTTTTTCTTGTGTAGAAATTATGCAAATTAGATGAACTTTGATTTATTCAGTGCTACTTGTACACTGTAAGTGCACATGTCAATACGGCTCGGGCGAGAGGCTGAATTTATCAAACGATCTTCACGAAACTTCTTGGGTACCTTTGTTATCACCTTGGGACGAGAACGGGTGTTTCTGGGTGCGGTCCAAAATTCAAGATGGCTGCCAGTGGCCATTTTGTACCGAAATTAGATCCAATCAGTTTTTTGTCACAACTTCTATACAGCTCGTATTTATGAACTGATCTTCACAAAACTTCTTGGGTACCTTTGTTTTCACTTTGGGACAGGAACGAGTGTGTTTTGGGGTGCCTTTGTTATCACTGTGCTATGAGAACAAATATTTTGGGGTTCAGTCAGACCCACTCTGGGACTCCAAGATTTCTTTTCTAGTTTAGCATCAGACTGTCACCGACCTTTACAATACTTTACCTATACATTTGTTTCAGGCTATGGTCAGTATTTATGTACAGACCGTTACAATACTTTATATGTATCTTTGTTATTAGGTCATTACCTAGATGTTTGTCATTACTGTGTCACATACTATACATGTACATGTCTTAACAAGTTGAGCTACAGTGTCATTGACACTTTCATTAATAAAAAACATAGCATACAGGGAACAGAAATTAACATATTCCCAATTATCACAATTCTTGTATTATTTCATAATCCTTTCATAAACATTGAACATTATCCTTTTCATGAAACACAACACACAGACAAGTTAAGCTACAGTGTCATTGACACTTTCATTCTCAAAGCCTTAGCCCCCGCCTTTATTAGTCCCCTACGGGAACCGTAAGGGGACTATAGGATTGCACTCCGTCCGTCCGTCTGGTCTGTCTGTCTGTCTGTCTGTTTTTTATTTATGTTACCACCTCTCCCTCCAACATGTTTTAAGCTACACTTTCATATTTGGTACATGGATAAATGGTTCTGAGGGGATGGTGCACGGTCAAAATTTTTTTTTCAAAATCCAAGATGGCGGAATGGCGGCCATTTTTGTTGTGTTTTTAGCTCACCTGACTGAAAGTCAGGGTGAGCTTTTCTTATCACTCTTTGTCCGTCGTCCTGCGTGAAGGTGGTGTTTGAGCCTCTTTCTCCTAAACCACTGGCCACATTTTAATTAAATTTCATGTATTTGGTGGTTATATAGGGGCATTTTGATTTTTATCCAAATTAGGTTTCGGCTCATATTGAGCAGAGGTGTGGGGAAAAAATGGCCAAATATTTTGAAAATCTTCTTCTAATGAACCACCAGTAGCAGAGACTTGATATGTGGTATACAGAGTCCTTTTGAGGTTTAGAAGCAAGTTTGTTCAAGAGAAGTTTGTCAGGCATTATTAGCCTTCGTTATGGGAGGGGCAAAAATTTTGGCCACGCCTAAAATTTCTATTTTCTGAACCATGAGGTCAATTTGAACCAAATTTGATATGAGATGATAATGGGTCATAAGTAGTTGATTGATGCAACGAAAAATTTTCTCATTGCCGCGTGGGAACCTCAGGAGATAAAAATAGGAAAAACCTTAAAACTGCCATATCTCCAAAACTACACGGCACAGAGAATTCTTATATTGTATAAAGCTTACTTTTATCCAGTAGAATAGAATGGTTAAAAAAAATCCCTATCGGTTTGATCACAAGGTACTTTTTTCAGGACTTTGAAAAAGTGTTGAGTCAGCACTTTTTAACACTTGCAGGCAATGGGAAAAACATTAAAAAATCTTCTTCTCCAGATCCAGCAGGCAGAATCTTTTGATATTTGGTATGCAACATTGTAGGGTGGATCTGATTCAAGTTTGTTCAAATCGGCCCCCTGGGTTCATATTTGGGCTCAGTATAGGAGCCCAATTTCGAACTTAGTGCATTTCAGGCAAATTTCTTAAAAAATCTTCTTCTCCAGATCCAGCAGGCAGAATCTTTTGATATTTGGTATGCAACATTGTGGGGTGGATCTGATTCAAGTTTGTTCAAATCGGCTCCCTAGATTCATATTTGGGCTCACTATAGAAGCTCGAATTCGAACTTAGTGCATTTCTGGCAAATTTCTTCAAAAATCTTCTTCTCCAGATCCAGCAGGCAGAATCTTTTCATATTTGGTATGCAACATTGCGGGGTGGATCTGATTCAAGTTTGTTCAAATTGGCCCCTGGATTCATATTTGGGCTCACTATAGAAGCTCGAATTCGAACTTAGTGCATTTCAGGCAAATTTCTTAAAAAATCTTCTTCTCCAGATCCAGCAGGCAGAATCTTTTCATATTTGGTAAGCAACATTGTGGGGTGGATCTGATTCAAGTTTGTTCAAATCGGCTCCCTGGGTTTATATTTGGGCTCAGTATAGGAGCCCAAATTTGAACTTAATGCATTTCAGGCAAATTTCTTAAAAAATCTTCTTCTCCAGATCCAGCAGACAGAATCTTTTGATATTTGGTATGCAACATTGTGGGATGGATCTGATGCAAATTTGTTCAAATCGGCTCCCTAGATTCATATTTGGGCTCACTATAGAAGCTTGAATTCGAACTCAGTGCATTTCAGGCAAATTTCTTAAAAAAATCTTCTTCTCCAGATCTAGCAGGCAGAATCTTTTCATATTTGGTATGCAACATTGTGGGGTGGATCTGATTCAAGTTTGTTCAACTCGGCCCCGTGGATTCATATTTGGGCTCACTATAGAAGCCCGAATTCGAACTTAGTGCATTTCAGGCAAATTTCTTTGAAAATCTTCTCAAGATCCAGCAGGCAGAATCTTCTGATATTGGGGGGGGGGGGGGGTGTTGATATTTGGTATGCAGCATCCTTAGGGGCTGAGATTCAAGTTTGTTCAAGCCATGTCCCTAGGTCCATATTTGGACTCACTGTGGGAGCTTGAATTGTAACTTAGTTCAAAATGAGGAATTTTCTTTAAGAAGCTTCTTCAGATCCAGCAGTCGGAATGTTTTGATATTTGGTGTGCAGCATCCTTAGGGGGGTGAGATTCAAGTTTGTTGATATTTGGTATGCAGCATTCATAAGGGTTGAGATTCAAGTCTGTTCAAGCCATGTCCCTAGGTCCATATTTGGACTCACTGTGGGAGCTTGAATTGTAACTTAGTTCAAAATGAGGAATTTTCTTTAAGAAGCTTCTTCAGATCCATCAGTCGGAATGTTTTGATATTTGGTGTGCAGCATCCTTAGGGGGGTGAGATTCAAGTTTGTTAAAGCCAAGTCCCTGGGTTCATATATGGACAGCCTGAATTATAACTTAGTTCAATATGAGGAATATTCTTTAAAAATCTTTTTTTTTTTTAGATCCACAGGTCAGAATCTTTGGATATTTGGTATAAGCTTTTCTTAGGAGGAGCAGATGCAACTTGTTGAAATCAATTTTCTGGGTTGATATTTAGGCTACCATGTCAGGTGAGCACCCTCAGGCCCCTTGGGGCCTCTTGTTTAAGCTTTTTTTCTCTATTTTCATGTCACCACCCCCCTCCCACCAACATGGTTCAAGCTACACCTTTCATATTTGGTACATGGATAAATGGTTCTGAGGGGATGATGCACGCTCAAAATTTTTTTTTCAAAATCCAAGCTGGCGGAATGGTGGCCATTTTTGTTGTGTTTTTTAAGCTTTTTTTTCTCTATTTTCATGTTACCACCCCTCCCACCAACATGGTTCAAGCTACATCTTTCATATTTGGTACATGGATAAATAGTTCTGAGGGGATGATGCACGCTGAATGGCGGCCATTTTTTTCTCTATTTTCATGTTACCACCCCTCCCACCAACATGGTTCAAGCTACACTTTGCATATTTGGCACATGGATAGAGGGTTGGGAGGGGATGATGCACGTTCAATATTTTTTCTTCAAAATCCAAGATGGCGGCATGGCGGCCATTTTTGTTGTGTTTTTTTACGCTTTTTTTCTCTATTTTATGTTACCACCCCTCACTCCAACATGGTCCAAGCTACACTTTTTATATCTGGCACATGGATAGAGGGTTGTAATGGGATGTTGCACGTTCAATATTTTTTTTTCAAAATTCAAGATGGCGCTATGGCAACCATTTCTGTTGCGTTTTTTAAGCTTTTTTCTCTATTTTATGTTACCACTACTCCCTCCAACATGGTTCAAGCTGCACTTTTCATATATGGTATATGGAATAAGGATGTTGTGAGGGGATTATGCACGCTCAATATTTTTTTTTCAAAATCCAAGATGCTTATATACTCTAGTGTCTTCTGTGACAAAAACACCGTATGTCACAAAAGCGCTGTAGGGGACTAATACCACCTCGGTGGTCAAACACTTGTTTAGAATGCTCTTTGTTTCAGTGCTCTATCGGTCTTGAGCACTATCACAACTGCAATTTTTATTTTTTGAGAATCAAAAACATCTTCCATCAGCTCAACCAAGTGAGTGATAAAAATATGCTTCTTGAAAGGATTAAATATTAAATGTTAAAATATGTGACACAGTACAGCCTATTATCGCACATATTATTTGCTGAAAAAAAAAATATAAAGATAATTTCATAAATAAAACATGATGAATAAATTGCAAAGTAATACTTGCTGCTTGCGCACAATTCAACATGCATTCAGTGATGAAATTGTATCTGTTTTTATCTCTGCTTTTGATTTTAATTTTCTGTTGTTGTTTATTGTTTGCGAAGGCCATTTGTTTTAGAGAGTTCTCCCTTGATGTATAGGCTCACAGGCTTACTTTGTTCTGATTATCAGCAAGAATGTGTCCTTTCATTATACCCCCCACAATGAGTATACTGAAATCACCTTGTCCGTCCATCTGTCTGTCCGTCTGTTTGTCTGTCCAGGCTTAAAAGAGGTACATTGTGGGGTTTACAATTTAGGGTCAGTGGTAGTTGTGGGATTGGGTTAGTACAGTGGCCACTTGTGTGATTATTTTTTGCACTGTGGGGGTAAATTTTTGACCTTGTGGGGTTATGGTTTAACATGGGAAAAACCCCACAAGTAAGAATGTGTAAGAACATCCATAGACGTAATTTTGTCCGAAGATTTTCTCAGACATGTATGGACCATTGGCATAGAAATTTGGTATGAATGTTCACCACCATGAGAACCTGTAAACCTGCGATTATAGTTCTGGTTGGACTCTTTGCCAGAGTTGAACCCCTTTTTCACATGTCTTAGAAAGCTAGAATTTTGTCCGGAGATTTTCTCCAGTGTTTATGGGTCGATTCTTTGAGACTTGGTATGGATGTTCACTACCATGGGAATCTGCGCACCAGTGATTATCAGCTTTGATCAGACTTTATTTGCCAGAGTTATGACCCTTTTCGTCTTAGAATGCCTGAATTTTGTCCGGAGATTTTCTTGGATGTTTATAGGTTGATTCCTTTGAAACATGGTATGGATGTTCACTACCATGAAAATCTGTGCGTCTGCAATTATAGTTTTGATCGGACGTTTTTTTTTACCAGAGTTGTGCCCCTCTTCGTCTTAGAATAGCCATAGCAGTGGGGCTGGGGTATCGACAGGCCCATCTGGGGCAGTCCCACCTCTAGTTAATATAAACATCGTGATCCTTATGATAATCAGTATTTTTATACTGTACCAATGACCCAGACTTAGCTGGTGCTAACTCCTTAAATTCTAGGGCCAAACACAAATTTTGCCCCCCAATCCCCAAAATTTGCATCAAAATCCGAAATTTCAATGTCCTGTGTGGTCCTCCATACCTTTTATCCACTGCGCATGCGCAGTGTCAATGAGGTCTCGAAATTGGCTCCAAATGTCATTCTTTGTTTGGCCCTAAATTCAGTAACATCTCACTGATATTTGTGCATGTAAATCTCAGTTTAAATGATGCCAGACACATAATTATGAAAGAAATGGTGGATCTAAGGAGGAAATAAAAGGATGAGAGGAAAAAACAGTGGCAGGATGTGTTCAGGGCTGTAACTTATAATTTTTTTACGAAATTATTTCATGTTTCCTAATTTCGGTGCATGGGCCTGATGTTGTCATTCTTGCTATGAATTTACCATTGTTTGTTCAGTGTTTCCTCTCCCGTTTCCTTTATTCCCCCCTTGCTATTCTCCCATGCTTTTGGCATAATTTTTGTAATTTTTTTTACTAAAATTTCTTGGGGGTTTTGGCTTTGTAACAGAATAATTATTCTGTTTTTCCCCATGCTTACGTCCTCACCTTGGGTGGTTAGGCGTTTTGGTCTGCATCTACCATCCGATGTACTGCAGTTTCTTCTCTGGAAGTCTCTGTTTTACATCGGATAGTGTTTAAATTGATAACTGATTTTGGGCCATGTTTACAGTGCCTGGAGTCATGTTTTTGTACATTTTTGTTTACAGTGACAACGGTTACTTCTGATAGTGATTACTTGTCTTCTGTTTAGTTCTGCTCATAGCCAGATACATTAATATTGTCCGTAAGTGTTACATTAATTTTTAAAAGTGTTTTTAAAATTTTTGTCCACACTTAGGCTTTTTTGGGATCCATTTGGGCTCATTGTTCCCATTGGGAACTTGGGCTCTTCTGAAATTTTTTTGAAAATTTTTTTTCTTTTGATTTATTTTTTTGAAATGTTATAATGGATTATATTATATTATGTATCTTTGTTTTCAAGGGTTAGTGTGAGTACTATGACTGTTTATATTTTTTCATGATGAAAGAATATTGTTCAAATTGTAATGCGAGGAAGTCCTCCTCTGATTCTCATGTTCATTGTGTTTCTTGTAGTCAATGTACTCGCACTAATTCTTGCTCAGTGTGTGTCGATTGGAATGACAAACCTTGGAGACGTGTGTGACGGTATATTGTTAGCGGTGAGGGGTCCATGCCGATCCTCTCTCCGCAGGATCACATTTTCAGTCTCATTTTCAGAGGAACAAAAACAGGGTGATGTTTCCGTGATGTCTTCAAGAAGTGTGCCTCCGTCGTTGCAGTCTAACAAAGAGTTAGCGGCTAAAGTGCTCATGGAAATACGACAATTGCCTAAGAGGTCCCAAGTAGGATCGACGGCGTTGTCGCCCGCTAGCTCGCCCGGTGTAGCGACCATTCATGGAATGGCTCGGCAGCCGGGTTTGTTCGTTGCGGTCCAGGAAAGGAGTTTGGGTGATACGAGCACTATAAACATTGAACGTGCATACCCAGCGACGACGGATCCGAGGATAGTACGGAGGAAGTCTGTGAGTCCGGTAGCCAGCTCGTCTAGGTCTACCCAGACCTCGAGCGAGAGAGGCCCCTCTCTCTTACAGCAACATCTGGGCCCAGATGTTGTTGTACGTAACGTTCGTCAGTCGGAGCGTACGTCCACTCCACCTGCTCGGGATGCTCCGTTGCATAGACAGTCCGGAGAGACTAGTCTATCGGCTTCCTCATCCTCACGGCAGCACACACAACCGCACCTTGTCTACATGACTGCTGATATCCAGCCAGCTTCGTCGACCCAGGATTCCACGTCAACCAGGTCACGTCATCCGGTAGACAGGGATATGAGGCCTTTACTGTCGAGACGTTCGCATAAAAGAAATATGCAGGATTCAACGTCCCAGGATCTATCAGCGGCTAAATCACGTAAGACCACACCTCCACGGGCCTCCGTAACGGACTTGCTATCGCAGATAGCTCATCTCATGGCAGTATCCCTGGTAGCCATAGATTTCATCCGGCAATACCTTCCTGATGTTGTTCCTCCGGACCAGAATGCTGCGTTGCCGGATAAGAGACTGATAGCATCACTGGACACAGACTTTTTCGGCTGGAATAGGGACACCGTCCCTGAGTTTCCGACCCAGTCCAGAAATGTCTCATGGACATTTGAACTTTTGAATGATGCTATATTCAAACTTGCCTCCAAGACGGGCAAGTCCGGTTTCTTAGCGGCCAATGCTCTACAGCTGCCTTTCATCAATTCAAGGAATAAATTTGAAACAGCAGGACAGGGCATTCCAAGAGTTCCTCTGCATCTGGACGACCAGGCTGAACACCTAGAATTGTCTTTGCTGTCGTCTATGTCTATTCCAGCCACTACGTTGGAAACGACAATCTTGTCTAACAGGATCAGCTTAGACGCATCGTACGCAGATCACCTTACCTGAGCATTATCATTACGTCTCGAAAGAAAAGAATTCCAGGATGTAGCATACTCTATGTTTAACTCCGTCCTTTCAGTGACTAATCTGGTGTTAATTAGACGTGATGCTGCCCTGGCTGCATTCACTCGGGTGGATCGTAAGGTGAAAAATTCTCTTTGAGTCGCTCCAGTCTCCGGAGAGCTTCTCTTCGACGGCAAGCTTTCCTTAATCTATGATCAGATTACTAAGAAAGCTTCAGACTCTCTGCTGTTCAAGTCCGCTTCTAAAAAGTCGAATAAGACAGGCACTTCTGGGGCGAGTACGTCCAAGGGAAGTTCCTATAGAGGTTCTTATAAGTCCTCTAGGTCTTACTCCAGAGACCGCCAAGGTAACAACTAAGGTAGGGTAATACTGGCCGAGACAACCAGTCAGATGCCCCTAGGTCGACGGGGCGAGTCGTGGAGGACGTGGTTTCTCCTCCCGCAAGCCTCGCAGGTCCAGGATGTGATGGTGCAAACCTCTATCGTGTTCCAGTTAACTCAAAGTCCAAGATGGACTCAGCTTCCGTCAAATCCTCAGAAGAGAGGTTCGCTTCTATTAGAAGTCCAATCTCTTCTGGAGAAGAACGCGATAGAGGTTGTAGAAAACCAGGAATCTCCAGGTTTCTACAGCCATCTGTTTCTGGTTCCGAAACCAGACGGCTCGTTTCGTCCAGTCATTGATCTGAGCTGGATAAACAAGCTGATCGTGGCTCCAAAATTTTATATGGAGACCATTCGATCGGTCAGAGCGAGCATTCGAGTCAACGACTATGCTGCGAGCATAGATCTCAAGGATGCGTACTTTCACGTCATGGTACATCCAGCGTTCAGAAAGTATCTTCGCTTCGCTGTCCTAGGAGTTGTTTATCAGTTCCGAGCAATGTTCTTCGGTCTGAATCTAGCACCCTGGGCTTTCACTCGAATAATGAACTCATTTCCGAACTCATTCGTCTGCGGTAACGTCGGCCTACCTGGACGACATTCTTCAGAGGTATGGCAACGAGTTAACGCTTCAGAACAATGTTCAGAATCTGCTTGAAATGCTCTGACATCTCGATTTTATAGTAAACGAGAAGAAGTCGGATCTGGTGCCATCCAAGTCATTCACCCACCTGGGAATGAGTTTCAAGACACACAACCATCTCGTTCATCTGCCCTTAACCAGAGCGAAATTAATCAGGTGTTACGCTCGCTTTTGACTTCACTCCGACATAGTTAGACCGAGAGAATTCATGCGACTGATAGGTTTGTGTGGAGCCGCCGCGGATATTATTCCGATGGGGCGGCTACATACTCGGCCACTCCAAATCTTTCTGACTCAGAATTGGAGTGTGAAGATTCATGCGCTCGATACGAACATCGTCTTGTCCAGTCAAGTGAAACAAGAGATTCAGAATTGGCAGATATTTAGTGGTAACTCAAGGAGTTCCACTGCAATCGCCGGATCCAAGTTTTACGATTATGACGGATGCCAGTCAAACAGGTTGGGGCGCAACTTTGAGCCCAACAGATTCGAAGTGCCAGGGTCTTTGGGATCCGCAGTTCCTAAACAAGCACATAAACATGAAAGAAATGATGTCAGTTTGGCTTGCGCTACGTCATTGGATGAACATTATTCAGAATTCACATGTGCAAATTCTGTCTGACAATTCGACAGTTGTAGCGTATATTCGGAACCAGGGAGGCACTCATTCCATTCCGTTATTCAACTTAAAGGAAAGAATCCTTCTGTTTGTCCTATCGGTCCGTCATATTCCGGGTCGACTGAACGTTTTGGCAGACTCCCTTTCTCAGAGGGGTCGCATGTTGCCGTTAGAATGGACTCTCAACAAATGAGTATTCAATCAGATTTGCTACCAATGGAGCGTCCGTTGATAGACTTATTTGCGACGCATCTCAACAATCAGTTGCAGATGTATATGTCGCCTTGCAGATGTATATGTCGCCGTGTTCAGATCCTCGAGCGTTTGCGGTAGACGCTCACTCGATCTCTTGGGACGGAATGATAGGATACGCGTATCCTCCAGTGCCATTGATTCAGCAGATATTACTCAAGATAAAGCAATCTCAATGCAAAATTCTGTTGGTAGCATCTCTTGTCACCCCGGAGACCATGGATAAATCTACTCAGGTGTCTGTTGTGGGACTTGCCGCGGAAGCTTCCTCCATGGGAGGATCTTCTTTCGCAGGGGAAATCACACACACTGCATCACAACCTGCAAGGTCTCAACCTTCACATATTTCCGTTGTGCGGTCCTTCTTGCACTGCAAGCAATTTACAGGACGAGCAGTGGACGCAATTTCTAACTGTAGGAGGACCTCCTCTTCACTAAATTATGCTGCTAAGTGAAAGGTTTTTTGTGGTGTAGGGATCATTCTGTTGATATTTATGATCCTCCATTCCAGACATTGCTAATTTTCCAGTCTAAGTGTTTGATGAGATCAAACTGCAGCCTGTTACCATTAAGGGTTATAGGTCTATGCTAATGAATACCTATGCACATCATGATAGTTTACAGTTGGATCTAATGTCTCTTTATCTAAGTTAGTGAAAAACTTTTCGATACATAGATCTAGAACCCTTAGATTAATTCCTAAGTGGAATTTAGCTTGGGTTCTTCTTAAGCTAAAAGAAGCGCCATTTGAGCCTTTTGACACGGTGGGCTTCAAATTCTTATCTTATAAGACAGCTTTTCTCTTAGCCTTCTCTTCGGCTAGAAGAGTTAGTGAGCTTCATTCACTATCTGTTGATGATTCTCACTATCGTAGTGTGGGTAATACTATTACCTTGACTACTAATGTTGGATTTTTGGCTAATAATCAGGCTCCTAATAAGTACCTGGCACCTATTGTTATTAAGGCTCTTCCGTCTTCAGATGGGCATAGGCCTTTACTCTGTCCTGTTAGAGCTATACGTATTTACAAACGTAGATCTGAGTTTATCAGAAAGGGACGTAAACGTTTCTTTCTGTCTCTGCTGCCTAATAGAAGGGACATTACGGTCCATTCTATTGCAAGGTGGATTCAATTAACTATCCGTACTGCTTATAAAAAATTATCTTCCAACTCGGCAGTCTGTGCTTAAGATTTTGGCGCATGAAGTAAGAGCTCTGTCTACATCTTGGACTTATGCTAATAGTGTTGCTATTACAGATTTGATGAAGGCTGCATATTGGTCTCAGCCATCCACATTCACGAATTTTTATCTCAGAAATATTGAGTCCATTTCTGGAGACCTGCATTGTTCAGGTCCGTTATCTGTTGCTCAGAATGTCGTCCACTAAACAGTTGCAACTATAGTTATGCAGGCTTTCTGTTCCGGCAGTGACTCTGTCCTGCTGCCCTCTTTGCTCTGGGGTATTTGACCCAGGGCAAGGGGAAGGGGGGGGGGATGGTGTTCCCTTAGGTCACCTTCTTTATAGTGAAAAGAAAGGGAATACCTCCTCTGGACTGGAGTCAGTAATTCCGAGTCGGTACCGGGATGGTTTTAAAGAGTAAAGCTAATGTTTAACTCATTCATATAATATTTTTAAAGTGTAGCTCGGTGTGAAGCATTTGTATATGTCACGTGTCATACGAGCTTTAATATAGAATCCTCGGACACTTTTAATGAGTATAAAGAGTCTCATTCTCTGGACTTCCTTTATTTATTGGCTTTCCTTTTAAAAAATTAGTATAACGGCTTATACTGGATGTTAATAGAGATCATTGATGTTATTGTGCTCAATTACAGAATGGTATTGTGTCTTTCTTTTTTGATACAAATAAGAAAGATACATGTAAAGCCTGTTTTTCCTTTTCTCCTTGAGGGGATAATTCTGTTTACATGTATTTGAGCCTATTGGATTTTCCTTTATGTCCTATACCCTCCAGCCTTTTTTCTATTCAGCTAAGTCTGGGTCATTGGTACAGTTAAAAAATTTATAATAATTTATATATTTTTTATTATTACCAATGACCCAGACGGGGATGGCCCTCCCATGAGTTGGGAACTCATACCTCCCCGCTGATTACATAACGCTTACCAGGCACTGGTTGTAAGAATGACATTTGGCGCCAATTTCGAGACCTCCTTGACACTGCGCATGCGCAGTGGATAAAAGGTATGGAGGACCACATAGGACATTGAAATTTTGGATTTTGATGCAAATTTTGGGGATTGGGGGGCAAAATTTGTGTTTGGCCTTAGAATTTAAGGAGTTAGCACCAGCTAAGTCTGGGTCATTGGTAAGTATAAAAAATATATAAATTACTATAAATTTTTCAACTTTCTACCATATCCAGTATGGCTGCTGTGACAGCCAACTTCGATTTTTTTTTTAGAATTTTTGCTTGTCTGCACAATAACTTGAAAATGAAATGCATCGTGAGTCCTAGTTTTTGTGGTGGATTAATAGTGACTAGAGGAAGGTTCCTTTCCATAATCAGTTTTCTGCCAAATCCAATATTGCCACCATGGCAGCCAGCTTCGATTTTTAGCTCACCTGACTGAAAGTCAGGTGAGCTATAGTGATCACTCACCGTCCGTTGTACGTGAACATGGTGTTTGCTTCTTCTCAAAAAAAAAAAAAACAACGCTGAACCGATTCAAGTGAAATTTGAGATAATTGTTTGTTATGACATCGCATTTTGATTTTGTCCAAATCAAGTTGCCTCACCCCTCAGTAGGGCCACGCCCCAAAAAAGTGTGCTTAAATCTTAAAAAATCTTCTTCTCATGAATCAACAATAGCAAAGACTTGATATTTGTTGTGCAACTTCCTTTTGAGGTGTAGACTCAGATTTATTCAAGAGAAGTTCGAGGAGCTGTATTTGCCTTCAAGAATTATCGCCCCGCACAAAATTTCTATTTTCAAACCGAAAGGCTGATTTGAACCAAATTTGAAATGAGGGCTTACTGGGTCATAAGTACTTAATTTACGTCAAAAAAAAAATTTCCCGTCGCCCCATGGAAACCGCAGGAGCTAAAAATTTAAGACATCCATATCTCCAAAACTACACGGCACTGAGAATTCTTATTTGGTGTGAAGCTTCTTTAGGACCAACAGAATGGAATGGTCCAAAAAAATTGCTATCGGTTTTATTATAGGGTACTTTTTTGGGATTTCGAAAAAAGTGCTGTGTCCGCATTTTTTAACACTGTGGGTAATGGGGAAAACATTTAAGACTACTCTTCACCCAAACCACTGCTCCAAAAGCTTCCAAATTTCACATATAACATCTTTGGAAGATTGTTTCACATGTTTATTGAAATCAGATCCCTGGGTCCATATTTGGGCTCTCTATGGGGCAGATTCAAGTTTGTTCGAAATTGGGTTCCGGGATAATATTTGGGCTCTCTGTTGGAGCCCAAAGTTTAACTTAGTGCACTATGAGGGAATTTCTTTAAAAATCTTCTTCAGATCCACCTATCAGAATCCTTTCATATTTGTTATATAACATCTCAAGGGGGTGAGGGGGTATCAGATTTAAATTTGTTCAAAACGAGTTTGTGGATTTATATTTGGGCTTCCTATGGGAGCCCAAATTTTAACTTAGTGCAATATGAGGGTATTTCTTTAGAAATCTTATTCTTATTCAGCTGTCAGAATCCTTTCTTATTTGGTATACAACATCTCTAGGTGTGTGTGGTCGGCAGCAGATTCAAATTTATTCAAATAGGGTGCCTGGGTTTATATTTGGGCTCCCTATGTTAGCTTGAATTTTAACTTGGTGCAGTATATGAGGAAATTTCTCTAAAAATTTTCAGATCCACCTGTCAGAATGCTTTCATGCTTGGTATACAACATGTCTAGGAGTCAAATTTAAGTTTGTTCAAATCGAGTGCCTAGGTGAATATTTGGGCTCCCTATGGGAGTCAGAATTTAAACCTCGTGCAATATGAGGGAATTTCTTTTAAAATCTTCTTCAGATTCGCCAGTCAGAATCCTTTCGTATTTGGTATACAGCATCTCTATGGAGGGGAGAATCAGTTTGATAAATTCTGGACCCTGGATTAATATTTGGGCTCTCTATGGTAGTTTGAATTTTAACTTAGTGCAATATGGAGGAATTTCTTTAAAAATCTTCTTCAGATCCACCAGTCAGAATGCTTTCATATTTGGTATACATCTCTTGGGAGGGTGGGGGAGGGAGGAATCAGATTCGCGTTTGTTCAAATCGATTGCCTGGGTTAGTTTTTGAGCTTTCTAAGGGAGCCCAAATTTTAACTTAGTGCAAAGTGCAATATGAGGAATAAACTTTAAAAACTTCTTAAGATCCACAAGTCAGATTCTTTTGATATTTGGTGTACAGTATCTTTAGGGAGGTCAGATCTATGTTTGTTTAAATCAAGCACTTTGTTAATATTTGGGCTCTCTATTGGAGCCCAAATTTTTTAACTTGGTCCATTATGAGGAATAATCTGCAAAAATCTGCTTCTTGAGATACAATCAGAATCTTACGGTATTTGGTATTCAGCACCCTTTGAGGGTTCAGATTCAATTTGTTCAAATAGTCCCTGGGTTGTTATTTGTGTTCTGTATGTGGGGGGGGGGGGGGGGGGGGGGGGGGGGGGGGGTGGTGGGGCAAATTTTAGCATGGTGCAAAATTGGTAATATTCTCAAAATCTTCTTCTCCAGAACCACCAGTCAGAATCTTTTGATATCTGGTATACAACATCCTTCAAGTTTGTTCCAGTCAAGTTCCAAGTTCCTAGGTTGATATTTGGACTCACTAATACTGAAAATCTGGGTATTATTTCTGTGGTAGTATCCCATTACCAGAAAAAAATCTGGCATGGACAGCAGAGATATAAATAATTAAATAACTTCATTCCTCTGTTGTGTTAATAGCTATAGATGGTAATTTCATCCTTCTTTAAACATCTGGTCTGGTGTGCGCCTCAGGCCCCATGGGGCCTCTTGTTTCAGTTTTTTTTTTGATAATTAAAAATAAATATTTTTATCTTGTCTGGATTCATCTTGGTGGGATCATCCTGTTGGGATATTTTATATTTTTGTCTTGTTGAGGTTTATCTTGTTGGGATGACACCTAATGCCTCTGGGTGGAATCCTTTAAAGCAGACAATATAGTTATAAACAATTGGCTAAACTTGACTTTATACATGTACCTTTGACTTCATTCCTATCTTGTGTTCATGATATATCCATAGAAGCTGTAAGTTACCTTGCACACCAATAAATAAGTAAATACTTAAAGCTTTTTAAGAAATGATGTCAGTTAACCCTTTACCTAACATAACATAGAAAAGAGACCAGTGCTGTTCTCAAAAATTACCATTCAGTTGTCATTACTTTTTTTATTTTTTTGTATCAAAAACATAGATTATGGTGCCTTATTGGAATGAGCTTGATCTCGTTCCAATGAAGAGGCATAATCTATGTTGTAGATGCAAAAAATGAAAAATATTTAGTTATTCAAGAATTTTGTTTGCAAGTGTCGGCTGCCCTTCACGTTATGCAAAGAGTTCAATACCTTAGGAGAACAAGCTGTGTTAAAATGACACCATGAGAACTTTCCCGATCAAGCATCAAACTCGGGACCTATAGCATGAGAGACCTGCATACTTATCAGCTTGGTTTTCGCTCTCTAAACTTACCCACTCGGCCATCTCAGAAAATGCTTGAATAAGACTTTGTTATGATGAGGAATTTGAGTCGGACAGTGAAATCATTTACTATTGTCACTTGGCAATCTTCTTTTATCTCCAGTCGTTCTCTAATGTTAGACTTTCATACTTTATTGCATAGGTTTGTCCAAAGGGAATTATGAAGTAATTTAAATTGTTATCTTCCTAAAGCTTCTTTGTTATTGATTGTTTTGTGAGGAATTAATTTCTCATTGATTCAGATTTTCCTATAACTCAAGGCACGATGATGAGCTACTGAGGAAATTGAGACCAATATACCTTTCATAATCTACACTATGTGTAAATGCCATACAGGTTTCTTAGCATTGTCTATATTGGATGATTGTCAAGCAATATTTCACTAATGAGTTAACATTTGAGAAGGAGATTGGTAATAAAGAATTATTCATTATTACATTTGCTCCTTTTAGTACATTTCCCTATAAAGCATAAATATACAGTTGCACAGTACTGTGGGCATTAAACTGGACACTGACAGATTTTGTGGGTGAGATTTCCATTTAAACCTTTACTTAACACAAAAGGCAGATGACACTTGCAAACGAAATTTTTGTATATAAGTTTTTTCATTTTTAGCTTAACTTGACAAAGTCAAGATAAGCTATTGCCATCACGCCTGCGGGAGTCTGTGAGTCTGGTCACATTTTCCTTTAGCACGGGCTACACCCCACAGTTCTTGTCTGATTGTCACAAAATTTCATATGCAGGTTTGGGGTCATGTCTAGATGAGAACGTCCCCTTTTGGTCTCGATCGGTCAACCGGTATGGCTGCCCAAGCCCAAAACTCGAAAACCATTAGCACAGTCTACAGGTCGTATTTATGAAGTGATTTCTTTGTAACTTGGTAGGATGCCTCTGTATAATACCTAGATGAGAATGTCCCCTTTTGGGCATGATCTGTCAACCGTTATGGCTGCCCAAGCCCGAAACCCAAAAACTTTTAGCACAGTCTGCAGGTCATGTTTAATATGGAAGAATTTCATTGTAACTTGGTAGGGTGACTCCTTATGATGTCTAGATGAGAATTTCCCCATTTTGGCATGATCTGGCAACCGTGACAACTACCCGAGCCCAAAACCCGAAAACCTTTAGCACAGTCTACAGGTCATATTTATTGAGGAATTTCATTGTAACTTGGTGGGTTGACTTCATATAATGTCTAGATGAGAAAGTCCCCTTTTGGATGTGATTGGGCAACTTTGACGGCTACAGGCGTCTGAAGCCAGAAAACCTTTAGCACAGTCTACAGGTCATATTTATGAAGGGATTTCATTGTAACTTGGTAGGATGACTCTAAATAATGTCTAGATGAGAACGTCCCATTTTCATTGCGATCATTCAGCTTTGATGGGTGCCCGAGCCCAAAAACCTTTAGCTTAGGCAAAAGGTCATATTTATGGAAGGATTTCATTGTAACCTGTTAGGTTGACTCCATATAATGCCTAGATGGTAATATCCCCTTTTGGTCGTGATTGGTCAACTGTGATGGATACAGATGCCCGAAGCCCGAAAACCATGCGCACAGTCTACAGGTCATATTTATGAAGGGATTTCATTGTAACTTTGTTGGATCACTCCAGATGATGCCCAGATGAGATTGTCCCCTTTGGTTGCAATCATTCAACCATGATGGCTGTCCAAGCCTGAAGCCCGAAAACCTTTAGCACAGTCTACAGGTCATATTTATGAAGGGATTTCATTGTAACTTGGTAGGCTGACTTCAAAAAGAAATGTCTAGATGAGAACGTCCCCTTTTGGACAAAATTGAGCAACTTTTACGGCTACAGGGGCTCGAAGCCCAAAAATTTTTAGAACAGTCTACAGGTGATACTTACGAAGGAATTTCATTGTACTTTGGTAGGATGACTCCAAATAATGTCTAGATGAGAACGCCCCCTTTTGGTCGCGACCATTCAGCCTTGATGGGTGCCCGAGCCCAAAACCCCCAAACCTTTAGCATAGTCTATAGGTCATATTTATGGAAGGATTTCATTGTAACCTGTAAGTTTGACTCCATATAATGCCTAGATGATGACATCCCCTTTTTGTTGTGATTGGTCAACTGTGATGGCTTCAGGGGTCCGAAGCCCGAAAACCTTGAGCACAGTCTACAGGTCATATTTATGAAGGGATTTCATTGTAACTTCATAGGATCACTCCAGATGATGCCCAGATGAGAATGTCCCCTTTTGCTTGCGATCATTCAACCATGATGGCTGCCCAAGCCCAAAGCCCAAAAACCTTTAGCACAGTCTACAGGTCATATTTATGAAGGGATTTCATTGTAACTTGGTAGGTTGACTTCATATAATGTCTGGATGAGAACGTCCCCTTTGGACGCAATTGGGAAACTGACGGTTACAGGGGCCCGAAGCCCGAAAACCTTTAGCACAGTCTACAGGCCATATCTATGAAGGGATTTCAATGTAACTTGATAGGATGACTCGTTTTGGAATACTTTTACTGTAACTTGGTAACTTTCGTTGATATACGTTAACTGTGAGGGCCACATACATTAACTGTGAGGTCACATTAACCCACCCCTCAGCTCTTTAGTACAGTGTACACCTCATATTATTTTTATCATAAACATAGCATACAGGGAACAGAAATGAACATATTCCCAATTATCACAATTCTTGTCTTATTTCATAATCCTTTCATAAACATTGAACATTATCCTTTTTATCAAACACAACACACAAGTTAAGCTACAGTGTCGTTGACACTTTCATTTAATACTTCATAGAATAGAGCTCGCTAGGAAGCTTTCCTAGGACCAGCAGAACTAAATGGCCAAAAAAGTTGCCTTTGGTTGTGTCCCAGCAAATCAAAAAATTGCTCTTGATGCTGATCACTTACTGATTAGGGCTGTTATGATTTTTTAATTTAGGAATTGATTAATCATCACAAATAATCAATTAATCGTACCTAGATGACCCTCCCCCCTCTCCCTCTCTTTGAAGTTGTTAAAAATGAAGTACACGTCAGTTGACCTTCCTCAAGTAAATAACGAAGATGATCCTCTTTTAGGTACAATCAAAGCTTTGATGTTCTGAACTTTTGAACCGTCAGTGTAATAATCAAGACCGGTCGTCAGTTGCGAACTTCGCAAGTTTGCAACTGCCGACCGGTGTTGATTATTACACTGACAGTTCAAAAGTTAAGAACATCAAAGCTTTGAATGTACCTAAAAGACAAATGCTTCTAACGGCTTCTTGAGGTTTAACATCAACATTCTTGACCTTTTACCTTTAGAAACAATAGTTTTTCATTAAATGTTTTTTAAATTATTAACTGTCTAAATCGGTGTAAAATTTACTGATTCTTCGACAGCGAAAAATACAGTTAAAACTAGAAGTCCTGTCACAAACTGTGCGCTTATCTAGTCTTAATTGCGCGTAGGAATTTCACGCAGTTGCCATATCGAATGACATTCAAAGCATGGCAGGTTCCCCTGGTTACTCATAGCAAACACAGGCAATGTTTCTGCCAATGGACCTTCGGGTTTCCCGGAGGTCCATTGGCTGAAACATTGCTTGTGCACAGGCCATACGTACAGAATTTGATAGCTTTACTATGATCATAACGCGTAGATTAACTCTTAACCCGCTGAGTATTTTCAAGATCTTTTTCATCAAATCTAGTCATGGCTGCTCTGAAGCAGCCATGACTAGATTTGATGTAAAAATCGTCTATATTTCAATCAAGAAACGATTGATGCAAGAATCCATGCAATTTACAGCAGGAAACTTGACTAAACACATCCAAATTCCACTTATTTCAGTGGCAAGAGAAATCCTGTCTTGGGTGGGAATATCTGCCAGCAGCATGCAAGGAGTTAACATGCAGATCGACGTGCTATTTCTGCGCATTTCATGACAGGACTTCTAGTTTTAACTGTAGTAATCGATTTTGGCATGACCGATCAACAGTCATTTAATCGATTAATCGTGACAGCCCTATTACTGTTACACTCATCTCTCTTGAGCCTCTGGTTTTGTTTTGAAAAGACTTAGCTGTTTAAATTACAAAAGAAATAGTAAAAAGAAATTCACAACCACTTGTCACCCTGCTTTTCTGTTTAGTACCAGGTAGCCATCAGGGCTGTGTGTTTGTGAGGTGGATGGGAAGGGGGTGGATGCTTCTTGTGCTGTGGGAGTTTCATGTCTACTTGGAAGAAATTTTGAAGACAGCAGATATAAATAGTGCTACAACTTGAGAGATCTTGGACATCTCTTTCTGTTAATGTTGTATTGCACTTAAAGAATCTCTGAGACTTTCCAAGAGATGTCAAAGCATGGATTTATCAAAAGAGAAACATTGGATGTCTCCGATGGCAATATTTGAAAAGATGGGTTTATGAAAAAGGGGATGTGGCGGTGCTGGAAATGAACAAAATTGACAGGTGCAGTTTTAAGCTGCCGTGAAATCAGAGACGGAAGTAAATTGCACCCGTAAAATGTTACTATATGAATTTTCGAGGGAATACTGTCACCAAACACCACAAGCCTTAACCCTTTGAACTCTAGTGGTATCTTCCATGCCAGTTCAATGGCAACAATTAGAATGGTCCATATTCATTATTTGGGGTAGACCAATCAATATTTTCAATGTGCAGTCTTGGGGCTACACGTTGAAAATATTGATTAGTCTACCCCACACATTTACTGAACAGCCATCCTATTTAATGACGTTATGGCGTATCATGTTCCTGGCCAGAAAAGTGATCGCTCGGGTTTAAGGGGTTAAATGTATAAGGAATTGCTGAATTATGACAGTGACTTGCTAATGGCCACAGAGCACTGCTTTCTCAAAACGGCACACATATGCCCTCACAGTATATTAGTGCTCCACAATATTTTTCTACAAGTGCATTTTTTAGCTCCTGGAAAATAGAAAACACAGGTGCTGATGGGAGCAATTGCACTCGCACCTGTCTCATTTCCAGGGCTGGTGTGGGAGGGGGGGGGGGGGGGGTGCTCATTAGTTTGTTCCAGTGGGGGTTATAAGCAATGTTCTTGAGACAAAAATTGAAATTGTGTATTCAAAATTTTTTTTTACCGTTACTCATTTCTCCACAATTTGTATAAGGTAAAGAGTTAGTGGTGAGAAAAGTGGCTCATTGTCTTGTGTCAGACATCTTCAGCCAATACATGTGGTAGATTCATTTTTCTGGGGGAATTGGTTTGTCTCAACATCAGATCTCAGATAATTGGATATGTCCAGCATCACTGATTGAAGAGTGATTGAGAAGCAAGCATTGAATGAGACTCATTTGTTCTCTTGACTACAAAAAATTCTTCCTCAGCAACAGATCTTATTTGAATAAACTTATAGTAGGAGTACAAAAAGTCCGCTGGTGTTTTTAAAGAAAATTTTTTATAAATATTTGTTCTCCTTAAACAGGTATTCAAATCAGTTCTTGAGTAGCTCTGAGACGAAGCTCAAAATACAGTCCAACTCGAAGATGTGCACACATGGTGGTCAGTGTGAGCTATTGCCATCACTTGGCATCCGTCGTCCGTTAACTTTTGCAAACTTGGCTTTTTCTTCACAGCCATTCAGCCAAATTCAAACATATGTTGCACAAACCATCCCTGGAGTATACCCTTTCTATTTTGTTCAGATGATGTGGCTGTCTTCTTCGGGCTCTGGACAATGATGCCAATGCCTAAAAATCTTTAAAAATCTTCTCTTGAACCACCAGAGTGATTGCCTTGATATATGGTATGGAACACTCTTCGGTGTTAAAGATTAAAGTTTGTTCAAGGGAATTTGGTAGATCAATATTTGGGCTCTCTGTGGGCACATACCCATTTTGGGCTCTGCACAAAATTTCTATTTCAAGAACCGATGTGCCGATTTGAACCAAATTTGGCATGTAGTATAAGTGGGTCCAAAGTCCTTGACTGATGCCCCAATTTTTTTGTTTTTTTTCGTAGCTCCGTGAGCACCCCAGGGGCTAAAAATAGAAAAAAATTCAAATGCCCATATTTTTCAACACGGAACAGAGAACTGTTATGTGGTATGAAGCATCCTTAGGACCAGTAGAATTGAATGGTAAAAAAAAAATTGCCAGCGGTTGTGTCAGGGTGATCTGTAGGAGGCATCGAAAAATGCCGATTCAGCTTATTTGCAAAAATTAGAAAATTGTTTTTCTCCAGAACCTTTTGTATACAACATCCATGAGGATGGGGGGGGGGGGGGGGGGGGGGGGGGAGGGGGTGGAGAGGGGGGGGATAGGGGGTCAGATGCAAGTTTTTAAAAATGAAACCCATTGGTTCATATTTAAGCTCAATACAGGAGCCTGGAGTTTGAAACATCCTTTTGACCAGTAGAATGGATTAATTAAAAAAGGCCATCGGTTGTGTCAGGGTGTTCTGTAGGGGCGTTTGAAAAAATGCTGAGTCAGCATATTTGAAAAATTTGAAAAAAAAACGTTTCTTCAGAACCGCTCATCAGAATATTTTGATATTTGGAATACAGCATCCATAGGACGGCCAAATACAAGTGTGTTCAAATCGAGCCCCACGGTTCATATTTGGGCTCAACACAGGAGCCCAAATAATTAACTTAGGGCACTATGGGGAATAAGATTTAAAAACCTTCTTCTTCAGATCAAACAGTCAGATTATTTTGATACATGTATACAACATCTCTGCAGGGGTCAGATTGAAGTGTGTTAAAATTGAGTCCCTGGGTTTATATTTGGGCTTCCTATGGGAGCCCAAATATTAACTTGGTGCAATATGGGGAATAATCTTTAAAAATCTTATTCAGATCCACAAGTCAAATTCTTTTGATATTTGGTATGCAGCATCTCTAGGGGTGTTAAATTCAAGTTTGTTCAAATGGGATCCCAGGATGAATATTTAGGATCCTTATTGGAGCCCAAATTTTAACTTAGTGCAATATGAGAATCCTTTCATATTTGGTTTGTGACATCTCTAGAGGTGTAAGATTTGAATTTGTTCAAATCGAGTCCCTGGGTTAATATTTGGGCTTCCTAGGGGAGCCTGATTATTAACTTGGTGCAATATTGGGGATATTCTTTAAAAATCTTCTTCAGATCCACCAGTCAGATTCTTTTGATATTTGGTATGCAGCGTATTTAGGGGAGTTAGATTCAAGTTTGTTCAAATGGGATCCCTGGATGAATATTTGGGCTCTTTATTGGAGCCCAAATTTCAACTTTGTGCAATTTGAGAAAATTTCTTAAAAAATCTTTTTCAGACACACTAGTGAGAATCCTTTAATATTTACTATGTGACATCTCTAGAGGTGTAAGGTTCAAATTTGTTCAAATCGAGTTCCCGGATTAATATTTGGATTCCCCAAGGGAGCCGAAATATTTAATTGGTGCAATAGGGGGAATTATCGTTTAAAATCATCTCCTTCAGATCCAGCAGTCAGATTTTTTTTGATATTTGGTGTACAACACCTCTGGGAGGGTTAGATTGAAGGTTGTTCAAATCAGGTCCCTGGGTTAATATTTGGGCTTTTTATTGAAGCCCAAAGTTTAACTTTGTGCAATACGAGAAAATTTCTTGAAAATTCTTCTTCTTCTTCAGGTGCACCAGTGAGAATCCTTTCATATTTGATATGTAACATCTCTAGTGGTGTCAAATTCAAATTTGTTCAAATCGAGTCGCTTGTGTTTTGTTTTTTAAATTTTTTTTTTTGGGGGGGGGGGGGGGGAGGTGGGGGTGGGAGGGGGGTGGCTAGAGAGAACCACAGTAGTTGTTGAAAACAAAACAGAAATTTCGTTCGGTTATTTTTAGCTTAACTTGACAAAGTCAAGATAAGCTATTGCCATCACGCGTGCGGAAGTCTGTAAGTCTGTGAGTCAGTGACATCTGTTCACATTTTCCTTTAGCACGTGCTACACCCTGCAGTTCTTGTCTGATCGTCACGAAATTTCATATGCAGGTTTGGGGCATGTCTAGATGAGAACGTCCCCTTTTGGTCGCGATCGGGCAACCGGTATGGCTGCCTGAGCCCAAAACCCGAAAACCATTAGCACAGTCTACAGGTCGTATTTATGAAGGGATTTCATTGTAACTTGGTAGGATACCTCTGTATAATGCCTAGATTAGAACGTCCCCTTTTGGGCATGATCTATCAACCGTGATGGCTGCCCAAGCCCGAAACCCAAAAACTTATAGCACAGTCTGCAGGTCATGTTTAATGTGGAGGGATTTCATTGTAACTTGGTAGGATGGCTCCTTATGATGTCTAGATGAGAATTTCCCCATTTGGGCCTGATCTGCCAACCATGATGACTGCCCGAGCCCAAAACCCGAAAACCTTTAGCACAGTCTACAGGTCATATTTTTTGAGGAATTTCATTGTAACTTGGTGGGTTGACTTCATACAATGTCTACTCTAGATGAGAAAGTCCCCTTCTGGACATGATTGGGCAACTGTGATGGCTACAGGGGCCTGAAGTCCGAAAACCTTTAGCACAGTCTAGAGGGCATATTTATGAAGAAATTTCATTGTAACTTGGTAGGATGACTCCAAATAATGTCTAGATGAGAACGTCCCATTTTGATCGCGATCATGCAGCCTTGATGGGTGCCCGAGCCCAAAAACCTTTAGCATAGGCAAAATGTCATATTTATGGAAGGATTTCATTGTAACCTGTTAGGTTGACTCCATATAATGCCTAGATGATGACATCCCCTTTTGGTCGTGATTGGTCATTTGTGATGGCTACAAGTGCCCGAAGCCCGAAAACCTTGAGCACAGTCTACAGGTCATATTTATGAAGGGATTTCATTGTAACTTCCCAGGATCACTCCAGATGATGCCCAGATGAGATTGCCCCCTATGGTTGCGATCATTCAGCCATGATGGCTGCCCGAGCCTGAAGCCCAAAAAACCTTTAGCACAGTCTACAGGCCATATTTATGAAGGGATTTCATTGTAACTTGGAAGGTTAACTTCATATAATATCTAGATGAGAACGTCCCCTTTTGGACATGATTGGGCAATTGTGACGGCTAAAGGTGCCAGAAGCCCGAAAACCTTTAGCACAATCTAGAGGGCATATTTATGAAGAAATTTCATTGTAACTTGGTAGGATGACTCCAAATAATGTCTAGATGAGAACGTCCCATTTTGATCGCGATCATGCAGCCTTGATGGGTGCCCGAGCCCAAAAACCTTTAGCATAGGCAAAAGGTCATATTTATGGAAGGATTTCATTGTAACCTGTTAGGTTGACTCCATATAATGCCTAGATGATGACATCCCCTTTTGGTCGTGATTGGTCATTTGTGATGGCTACAAGTGCCCGAAGCCCGAAAACCTTGAGCACAGTCTACAGGTCATATTTATGAAGGGATTTCATTGTAACTTCCCAGGATCACTCCAGATGATGCCCAGATGAGATTGTCCCCTATGGTTGCGATCATTCAGCCATGATGGCTGCCCGAGCCTGAAGCCCAAAAAACCTTTAGCACAGTCTACAGGCCATATTTATGAAGGGATTTCATTGTAACTTGGTAGGTTAACTTCATATAATATCTAGATGAGAACGTCCCCTTTTGGACATGATTGGGCAACTGTGACGGCTAAAGGTGCCAGAAGCCCGAAAACCTTTAGCACAGTCTACAGGACATATTTGTGAGGGGATTTCATTGCAATTTGGTAGGATGACTCCAAATAATGTCTAGATGAGAACGTCCCATTTTGATCGCGATCATTCAGCGTTGATGGGTGCCCGAGCCCAAAAACCTTTAGCATAGGTTAAAGGGCATATTTATGGAAGGATTTCATTGTAACCTATTAGGTTGACTCCATATAATGCGTAGATGATGACATCCCCTTTTGGTCGTGATTGGTCAGCTGTGATGGCTACAAGTGCCCGAAGCCCGAAAACCGTGAGCACAGTCTACAGGTCATATTTACAAAGGGGTTTCATTGTAACTTCGTAGGATCACTCCAGATGATGCCCAGATGAGATTGTCCCCATTGGTTGCGATCATTCAACCATGATGGCTGCCCGAGCCCGAAGCCCGAAAACCTAAAGCACAGTCTACAGGTCATATTTATGAAGGGATTTCATAGTAACTTGGTAGGTTGACTTCATATAATGTCTAGATGAGAACGTCCCTTTTTGGACATGATTGGGCAACTTTGAAGGTAAAATGTGCCTGAAGCCCGAAAACCTTCAGCACAGTCTATAGGTCATATTTATGAAGGGATTTCATTGTAACTTGGTAGGATGACTCCAAATAATGTCTAGATGAGATTGTCCCATTTGGGTCATTATCATTCAGCATTGATGGGTGCCCAAGCCCAAAAACCTTTAGCATAGGCAAAAGGTTATATTTATAGAAGGATTTCATTGTAACCTGTTAGGTTGACTCCATATAATGCCTAGATGATGACATCCCCTTTTGGTCGTGTTTGGTCAACTGTGATGGCTACAGGTGCCCGAAGCCCGAAAACCTTGAGCACAGTCTACAGGTCATATTTATAAAGGGATTTCATTGTAACTTCGCAGGATCACTCCAGATGATGCCCAGATGAGATTGTCCCCTTTGGTTGCGATCATTCAACCATGATGGCTGCCCGAGCCTGAAGCCCGAAAACCTTTAGCACAGTCTACAGTCATATTTATGAAGGGATTTCATTGTAACTTGGTAGGTTGACTTCATATAATGTCTAGATGAGAACGTCCCCTTTTGGACACGATTGGACAACTGTGACCGCTTCAGGGGCCCAAAGCCTGAAAACCTTTAGAACTGTCTACAGGTAATAATTATGAAGGGATTTCATTGTAGCTTGGTAGGATGACTCCAAATAGTGTCCAGATGAGAAGGTCCCCTTTTGGTAACGATCATTCAGCCTTGATGGCTGCCCGAGCCCAAAAACCTTTTTTAGCATGTCTGTAGGTCATATTTATGGAAGGATTTCATTGTAACTTGTTAGGTTGACTCCATATAATGCCTAGATGATGACATCCCCTTTTGGTCATGATTGGTCAACTGTGATGGCTACAGGTGCCCGAAGCCCGAAAACCTTGAGCACAGTCTACAGGTCACATTTATGAAGGGATTTCATTGTAACTGCGTAGGATCACGCCAGATGATGCCCAGATGAGAATGTCCCCTTTTGTTTGCCATCATTCAACCATGATGGCTGCCCAAGCCTAAAGTCCGAAAACCTTTAGCAAAGTCTTCAGATCATATTTATGAAGGGATTTCATTGTAACTTGGTTGGTTGACTTCATGTAATGTCTAGATGAGAACAGTAACTTTTGGACACCATTAGGCAACCGTGTTGGCTACAGGGGCCCAAAGCCTGAAAATCTTTAGCACAGTCTACAGGTGATATTTATGAAGAGATTTCATTGTACCTTGGTAGGATGACTCTAAATAATGTCTAGATGAGAACGTCCCCTTTTGGTCGCGATCATTCAGCCTTGATGGCTGCCCAAACCCAAAACCCCAAAACCTTTAGCATAGTCTATTGGTCATATTTATGGAAGGACTTCATTGTAACCCGTAAGTTTGACTCCATATAATGCCTAGATGATGACATCCCCTTTTGGTCGTGATTGTTCAACTGTGACGGCTTCAGGGGCCCGAAGCCCAAAAACCTTGAGCACAGTCTACAGATCATATTTATGAAGGGATTTCATTGTAACTTTATAGGATCGCTCCAGATCCAGATGATGCCCAGATGAGAATGTCCCCTTTTGGTTGCGATCATTCAACCATGATGGCTGCCAGAGCCCAAAGCCCTACAGGTCATATTTATTAAGGGATTTCATTGTAACTTGGTTGGTTGACTTCATATAATGTCTAGATGAGAACGTCCCCTTTGGATGCAATTGGAAAACTGATGGCTACAGGGGCCCGAAGCCAGAAAACCTTTAGCACAGTCTACAGGCCATATTTATGAAGGGATTTTAATGTAACTTGATAGGATGACTCGTTTTGGAATAATTTCACTGTAACTTGGTAACTTTTGTTGATATACGTTAACTGTGAGGGCCACATGCATCAACTGTGAGGTCATATTAACCCACCCCTCAGCTCTTTAGTACAGTGTACACCTCATATTATTTTTATCATAAACATAGCATACATGGAACAGAAATGAACATATTCCCAATTATCACAATTCTTGTCTTATTTCATAATCCTTTCATAAACATTGAACATTATCCTTTTCATCAAACACAACACACAAGTTAAGCTACAGTGTCATTGACACTTTCATTTAATACTTCACAGAACAGAGCTTGCTAGGAAGCTTTCCTAGGACTGGCAGAAATGAATGGCCAAAAAAGTTGCCTTTGGTTGTGTCATAGCAAATCAAAAAATTGCTCTTGCTGCTGATCACTTACTGATACACTCGTCTCTTTTGACAATTTGAGGGAGGTGAGCGTTTTAGGCTCACTTGAGCCTCTGCTTGGGATTTAACAACACTTTCGACAGCCAGATTGACCTCGTGTCAGACAGTTTTATGGGTGGAGGAAGCCGGAGTGCTTGGAGAGAACCAACCATCGAGCAACGGCGTGCAACTGTCAAACTCCCCAATGTACTAACTCCGCACATGCAGCGCTAGCTATAGTTGAAGACAAGTGCACCATCGACATGTAGTACTCCTTAGTACACAATTGCACTGTGCCCTCATGTGGGCAATCAGGATTAAGTGCTTTGCCCAAGGACACAAAGCAGTTACCCCTGGCAGTGATTGAAGTGTGGACCTTTCAGTTTGAAGTCCAATACCATAACCACTGAGCCACCGTGCTCCCTGCAAGATGTTCTGCCTGGAACTAAACAGCTCCGACTTGGAAAACAAATTTAGCATCAGTTGAAGGCAAGTGTACCATAAGTGATTAGCGTATTGTAGCATCATGCTCTCTCTTGGAGAGTCAGTATTTGATTTTTTTTTTGCCCAAGGGCACAACAAACATGTGGATGATGTTGTACAGGATTGAATTAACCCTTTACCTAACGTAACATCCAAAACTGGCCAGCATTATTCACAAAAATTACCGTTAAATTTTCATTATTTTGTCTCCAAAACATAGCTTATGAACCCTCCATTGGAACGATCTCATCGAGCTCGTTCCAGTGAGGGGCCATAATCTATGTTTTTGATGTAAAAAATGAAAAAAAATTAGTTATTCAAGAATTTTGTTTGCAGTTTTGTGTGCCTTTCGTGTTAGGTAAAGGGTTAATGATGACCTCTTAAATCTTGACCCAACACACATGATATCAAAACGTGTTATTTTAATTATTTTTCCCAAATTTTTTTCAGAACATTTTTGCATTTAATTTTTAGTTTAATTCTTCTGATACTCAAAAGTTGTGCTTTGAAAGAGAAAATTTTTGGGAAAGTTTTGGGGAACAGCTTTTAGTAATGTTTTCTAATTTATATGTTAGGAAAGGGTTGGTTGCAATGCACACAGACTGATTTGGTAAGCATCCATCCATGTCCTTACTTGCAATCCAGTAAAAACTTCAGTATCCAGAAAGCAAGTTTGCTGTTCATGGACCAGTGGATAAAATGAATGTTTGACCATTTCATTAAATGAAAATAATTGTTCACTGGTCTATACATGTAGAATTTACTTCTCAATAAGCATTCATAAAAATGGCCTTCCTTGAAGTTCTTTCTCTATTTAATCATTTGTTTATTTTCTTATTTATTATTTATCTGTTGTGTTAATTCATTGACAATTTTTTGAAGACACATTATTCATTCACATCTAGCAAGTACATATGGTCTTGTCCATTACCTTTTAACACTTAACGACTGTTTGTTATAAAACTTACTGCATGTACTTATACATAGTTGCTTCTGTATTAATGTTCTCAGTTCAATATGAAGGTAACATTTCTTATTCTTTGTGTGTTTTTTCTCCAGAATTTTTTCCCAACTGGAGCTTATTCCCAACTGGAGCCTTCATGATGCAAATTTTCTCAATTGCGTGGGCCCCGGACCCTTTCCCAATGAAGGCAGAAGAATCCCTGTAGAATACTTCAACCAATAGTATATTGTTTGTTAGAAACTAATGACCTTTGAAGAGGTATTTGGAAGCAGGTTTTGAGTTTAGTAATTGAGAGAGGCAAACATGACATTGCAGTTATTTAGTTTAAATGTTGTTTAAAACTATGAAAGGTGGTTTTAGTTGTTTCTTGTACATTAATTACAGTGTTACATGGAGTATTGTAATATAGTAAAATGGTTATCAACTTTTAATTTCAGATAGTATGTAATTATAATGTTTTATTTATTTACCTTGACTTTCAGCCACAGTGAACAAAACTTTGGCCATGCATTCATATCAGCCTCATTAAAAGTCATTAACTGTTTTTTGTTACATAATCTTGTTTTTGCATTCTTTTATTAACTCTCTGAACACTGATCTCAAACACACAAAATTTTAAGTAGAAAATGTTTCCCATGAAGCAACTAGGAATCTGTTCAGCCTTGTTTGACAGAACTCAGATAGCGCTGTCAAACAAGATTGCATTGGTTATATTTCTAGTTGCATTACAGTACGGCTACCATGGACTTTCCATGGGGTTGGCAGTATTTCCATGGACACAATAATATTAAATTGCAAACACTGATTATAGGAATAATCATCAAAAATTTAATTAATGAAGCACTGGGTGCAACCCAGTGCTTTATAACCGGTTACAAAAAATTCAGTGTGTCCAGTTAGAGAAAATATTATTTATGCAACAACTGGGAAGTAAAATAACTTATAACATAACTCGGAAATTTCCAGTGTGGACAACCCAAAGGTTGCCAATTTATTCAGCATTCACTGGTATAACTACAAAAATACAATTAAGAACTAGGAATGTCGATAAATAACAAAATTAATGAACTTAAAACATGTCATGATAATGAAAGTGTGTGTAAACCGCCACAATGACCTTTCCCTATGCTATCCCCCAAATGATGCAGGAAGCATAAGGAAAGGGCATACACCCACAACAAGGAAAGAGAAAGGGATGAGTACAGGGATTCAAACTGCTCCGAGCCTAAAAAATTGGCATAAGGTTGCTAACAAGTGTGGAAGAAAAATTAGGATAGGAGTCAGTACTGAATGGTTCCCACCGAAAAAATGGAGTAAGCTTGACTGGATAAAAAATAAATAAGGGACTAACCTTTGTAGACCAATGAACGTCAGAATATATGTTGGATATTGACAAGCGATTAGAATAGTGTGCAGGGTCGTGCAGAATGTGCACCTACTGAAGTAGTATACTCAAAAATAAACACAGACCGGCCAATTACCTATGACAATGGACTGGCCCAAACGGTGAAAGCGACTCCCTCAGTGTGGATGAAATATAATTTACTATGGATGAGAAGGTGGTAAAACCCCTGTGGGAACCCCGGGAAGTGAAGCAGTGCTTGTTTACTGCGGTAAACAAGCTCTGTTTCAATGGTAAAATAGGACCCAGTCACTAATGCTTGGGGTGCGAGTCCTCTAAAATAGGCAACATGGGGTATAAACGATTGACTGACCTTGACTTTATCTCCATGTTGTGGTCATGATTAGCCATTGTGCAGAAGTATGTGACCATAAACAACAATAAATAAATAAATAAATAAATGAAGGTGGTAAAAAAGGCACGATAACATACAAAACAGTAGCTGACTCCCATCCTACATGCAAAGCCATGTTAATAGCATTGCCGTTGTGTGAAGAAGTTCATCAAATGATAAAAAGTCAAAAGACCTAACAGTGACCAGTCCCTTATGTATTTACTTGGATATGTACATTTATAACAAAATTATGAAAAACACTGCAAAATGGGGCGCCATTGCTAGCTCCACACAAGAATGATTGCATACATATTGGATTAAACACTATGAATTACCCATAATATATCCACAATATACCTCAGGAAAGAAAGCAAAATGAAAGCTAAAAGATGGCAGAGAGTGCCTTAGCTAGCTCTCGACGAACAAGCAGCTGCACTAAGCAGTGCCGGATAAATCTTAAGCTTGAAACCTCGAGATGGTGAGAATTAAAAACATTTGAGATATTGAGGAAACTAGCGATCTGGTCTGGGTCCTCAGGCAACCAACCTCCACTGGTATTCATAAAAACTTCAACTACAAAACCAAATTACATTCATACAAGTGCCTCGTTGCAAGCTCTTGAGAATTCAATGGTAATGGAAGACATTTTCTGAATAACGAGAATTGATAACCCCTACTGCATAGAATGGTGAGAAAGAAGGGAGTGCCATTGCCAGCTCCCTATTTGCCTAAAGCTACAACTGTTATGGAGAGATGTAGATGTCAAAAATATTAACAAAGAGGGGGAGATCGAATATATTTGTGGAACGCATCCGATTTTCAATGGCCCATCATACGAATCTGCGCATCAGAGAACCTGAGTTGGGCTGCCATGGTTGCTGCCCCAATACGAAAACTATGGCCTTTATAAATATTGGTGTTCATATTACAGAAATTTAGGACCAATTTGAAAAAATGTGTCAAAGTCACGGCGAGTGACACCCACTCCATCAGGTGTTGCAAATAGGGGGCCCGGAGCTTGACTTCGCAAATGGAGATAGTTAGAAAGCAAGAGAACTGGGCAAAAGTGATGATTTGGTTGTGGTTTGAGGTAAATTAGATGAGGTCAGCCAGATATGTTATGCTTGAAATTACGGAAAATGATGACAACAAATTTACCCTCAAATTGTACATTCGAGAATTGGATTACACACAATTGTTGATGTATTGTGGCAGCACATAGTTCTCCGATGCTTGCAAATGCATAAAACGCCATTGAAAATAAAGATTGATACAGGGATCTGCAATAGAGGCTGGTCACACAGGAGGAAACTGCAGTTAATAATTTAAACAAAAGTGTGAGTGTTATGGGCATGCGTAAGTCTGAAGCTGGGCGCAGTCGTTGATAGCCTGTCAGCATTTTTTGAACCATCAATGCTTGTGAGGGATCAGGTAAATTACGAATTTTGTTGTAGAACCCGATGGCTGATAGAAAGGTACAAACAGATGAAGTACTGTAATTTTGATGGTAAAGATGAGCCAGTTGGTGATGGCAGTGAACACTCAAGATGATGGACATTGCAAAAATTTTGATAATTAGCCCAAATACGTCTGTAACTGATACTGGTTTCTTCTGACAAGGTATTGGTCATCAGGGTGTTGGCAGTAGTAGCAAGTTCTCTATGCACATGTCCGATGGAACGGGAGTGGGATTGCTCTCCACCTGTGGTGCTAACTGTTTGAACGAATCCGGTGATGGGTTTTTTTAAAAACACGGCCAGGTAAAATAACAGAACATGCAAAGTTTAAGGTACTGATAATGGATTGCAATTCATGCAAAGTAGGTTTTTTACGATTGAGCATGCGCTCGATATCAGATGTGCATTTTGTCAGTTTGTCAAAAGGAAGACGTGCCAAAGACGCCTTAGTGTCCAACTCAATACCCAGAAATTGAAGGACACTGGCTGGGGTCTCTGTTTTGTCTTTGGCAATCGGAACGCCTAAATGCTCACATAATTTGAGAAAGATAGAAAGAGCTGTTGAACATTGCTCATAAGTTGATGCCAAAATCAAGAAGTCATCCAAAACATGCACCATATTGGGTATGTGGCACTTGTGAAGTGCAATCCATTGCAAGGCCGTACTGAAAGACTCGAAAAAATTTTGCAGGACATGGAGCACCCCATTGGTAAGCACTTGTCAAAGTAGAACAACCCACGCCAGGTAAAGCTGAGTAAATGGTGATCCAAATGATGTACAGGGATAATGCGGAATGCCGATTTTATGTCAGTTTTGGCAAGAAAGCACCCAGGACCGAGTTGTTTAATAATCGATATAGCATCCTGAATGGATGCATATTGCACAGAAGCCATCTCGTCAGGGCTGCTATCATTAATTGACCCACTTTGGGGGTGCGAAAGGTGATGAATGACACAGAATTCCCCTGGAACCTTCTTTGGGACCACACCCAATGGTGAGACATGAAATTCCTCAAAGGGAGGGTCTGGAAAAGGGCCACTGATTCTATGGAATGAAAGCTCTTTTAGAAAATGTGAGTCTAAAATATTAGGAAATTCCAAGGCCAAAGGGAGATTTATTGACTGTGACAACACAGTAGACAAATTGCTTGCGAGACGGAACCCGAATTTAAAACCGGAGAGCAGATAGTCGGACATGGCAGTATCATAACCCTGTAAAAAATATTGAGGTGGTTGCACTTCTGCCTTGCCCTGTACTGCGATAGAAATCTGCACATCCTGGGCAGTGCACAAAGGCATGAGGTTTGTTGCATTGGAAGCAAGAATGTGAGAAGGAACAGCTGGTGCAACTAAAACCTTTGTGATATTTGAAGCAGTATCCTTTGGGAAATGCCTTTCGGGGCTGAAACCCTCCCCTTTGACCATTGGATGGAAAGGACTGAGCTTTTTGCTGAGGAACAGTGGGTTTATTTGTGCAGATAAAAAGCTCAATTTGAATCAAATCCCAATCAAAGCGATGATGTGACTGATGAAGTATTCTGAACTGCCTGTCATAAAAGGCCCAGTAACCCTTATATGCTGCAATGGAGCGAATCAGGGACTGGTACTGGTACTTTAATAACTGGGCAGCCTTGCCAGGAAACTTCTGAAGATAAATTAACATAAAAATTTCAAAAGCAGCCAGCCACTGCAAAATGGACGTGATCTGCTGAGGTGCTCGTGGAATACACTGCAACGCTGGGCTCTCTGCATCAAAAGCACTCAGGGTGACAGTGTATTGTGTTGGTTCAGACTGGTGAGGGAGTAGAGTGGAAAATTCCACAAATTCCTCTGACCAGATCTCCGCTTAATAAGCTGGCTAACATGCCCTTCCAGTGGCACAGAGGCAGTGGCCAAAGGCTGAATACACTGTGGACCAGCTGGAGCTAGCCCCTGTGCCAGGGAATGGCATGGTATTGCTGATGTAGCAGTGTGATGTAACTGTTCAGGAGGAACCTCAAACATAGGAAAAGGTGGAAGTTCCTCCTGAGCAAGTGGTGGTAAATGAGGTTGGTTACCTGGGGTAATGATATGAGCCGGTGCTGTCTGATAACTTGTAGAGGGCTGAATCTCTGTAGTCGGCTGAGGTGTCCCAGAGGCTGTTGTCTCCTTTACAGTGGCGAGCACCCGCTGACACTGCTCGATCATAGACTGCCGCATGGCATCCAAAACGTTTTGTGGAAGCTGGATGAGCAAGACATCATTTGGTGGCGTCAATTCAACTGGCAGCACCGGCATTGGCTCAGCATCCTGAACATCATACAGATGAGATAATCCATCCCTCAAGTGGGCCTGTCGTGTAGACTGTGTAACCACAGGAGCTGACGGTTGTGGAACTGGTGCCTGTCGTCCCTTTCCTGCCTTCTTAGTTTTTGCCGTGGCTTTAGGCATTCTGCAAAATATGCAAAATATAAATTGTGTGTTAGTGGCGCCTAAATATCTGCCGCAAGATAAATAGAAAAATAGAAGAGTGGTCAGAAATGTTCCCCCCCCCCCCCAAGTCAAGGGGAGGAGGGTCAGATATTACAAGTCAGCAAGAGGTAGGGAGACAGTAGTGGTGCTACCCCGGGTAAGTGCAGCCCCAGAATGATCATTGGTAAAGGGAGCCCCCCCCCCCCCCCCCCCCCCCCCCCCATCATGCCTCAAATAATGGGGTGTGGATGAAGGCCCTGCGGTGACACATACACTACCGGATGAATTGGAAGCAATTCGCAGAATGCACAAATATACCAAGAAAATTCCAGGATGATCATTGGAAATAATTTTTTACTCGGACAATTATCATAGCATTCAACATTTGACAACAACAAACGGGACGAAACGTCCCAGGACACTGCAAATAAAATAAGCTACGTAAGTGATCAATGAATCAAAGGGTGGAAATCCAAGCTACTTACAAGGGTCATAACACCAGTTGCCGTCCATCCACACATTGAAATCAACCAAATTAGATCCCATCCGTCCTGAGAACCACAGGTGAATACCCAAAAACGTTGTATCGAAAATGCGTCATGGGCGCCGCCATGTTGAAGGTGTGAACGAACAGGCCCTGATAGGTGTTCGATTCTCGAAAGAGGACAACCGGAAGATACCAGCACTAAAGCGGATGCAACAGAAGAACAAGTGGTGTAGTGAAATCACCGAGAGATGGCTGCAAGCGTACGCACCGATGATACGATAGACAATTTAATGTTAATGCGAAATTTGTGCATACCAATAATTAACACTCCCCAAGCTGTTGCATAAAGCTCATTACTTTGTAAATTGCATTTATTTTCTGTTGCTTGGCACACTCATTTCTTTGAAGCGGTATAATTTTAATATGTTCCTAATGTTCGGTCCACGTGCTTCCCTCCAGGCTATTTGTATTTTAAATATCCTTTAAAACAATTTGCAACATTAATTAGGTGATTGGAAATCCACCCTGCTAGGATTAGGAGTTTCATTTCCTGTAAAATTGTGTAATGAGACACCTTATCTTTAACTGAAATCTTCAAGTAAAAGCCAACAGCTTTTCTTTAAGGTTTATCATTTAAATTGACCATAACAAATTCACAAGATGGCTGTTTTCCTGTCCAGGGTGGGTGGAACTGACATTCTAGGCTAATCAAAAAGAGCTGGGTGGGATTATAGGTGGAGCAAACAAAGCCTGTCACTTGCAGATAGATGGAAACCTTTTTGATATACAGGGAGAGCCATACTTCAAAGTAGAGCCCAAATTTGGGCTTCCAGCACTCAACCAGTTAATGTTAAGAGTGACTTGGTGTTTGTCTCTTTAGAAATGTTTGTTAATGTCAAAGTAGTATTATCTAATACATATTTATCCCAATAAATCATCTAAATATAGCGATTTTTCTGTTTTTAGCTATTGATAATACAAATGTACAACTGCGTGGGGACTGATGAAGAAGTTACTAATCAATAAGCCTATCACTTTAAAGAAAATTCTTTGAATTGTTACAAATTTATTCATACACATGAAGTTACATACATGTGAGATATGAATCTCTTTAATAGTATGAAATTGTTTTGGGAGAGAATTCTTTTTGTCCTTCTGTCAGAAAATTACATAATAATGGCCTTATTCTCTAGCAGAAATTTGTGTATGACAACTATAGATATCACATACTAAAAACATTATCATTCCAAAGATATTTTGTACCGTTTCAGTCAAAATATATTGGGGCAGTACTTTGCAGAGTAATATCTCAATTTTTCTTTCCTTTTAGACTGGTACGAGCCATTGACTTCTTTTCTTGTGAACCTCTCTTTTTGTAAACCTTTCTGAACTTCATGGCCACTGATGTAAGATTTCCCTTATTATTTTCATTACTCTCAACGGCAGATTTTGATGAACAAACTCGGTCTTGAGCAGTTTACATTAAATAACTTATGGGGTTACCCTTCACTCTCCCTGATGGCATGGTGAACAAAGATATGTTTTCATTATTTCACGAGTTCATAGTGTATGCAAAAAGATTCCAAGACACATTTGTTTCAAGTGTTAGAAATTAGATCAATATGTTGACCCCATGTAGAAATTCGGATGGGATGTCTGACTCCAACCCTAGTGTTATTCCAGCATCAAAACAACCCAATGCGATACCTGGATTTATCACATCTTTTACAAAGAAGAATTTGACTTTAATTGCAACACTCATGTATTATGAGATGTATGATATCCTCTTTGCACTATGCACTTCCCCCTGATTGTTGCTCACTTGATGTATGGTGGAGCTGTTTATATAGGCCAGGCCTGTTTGCCAAAACCAATTTCCGTTAAGTGAAATAAAATTGTTTTTTTAAAAAAATTGCTCTTTTCTCTGATTAAAAATTTAGTTATTAAGCCAAATAAAAAAAAGTACATTTGATTTGCGAGCAGTAATTTATATGTGTACCCATACTATGTATGGTACACATAATGCTGGCATCCGGGGTGACCATCCGTCGTTCGTCCATTCGATAACTTGAAAAATATTGCTTGGATTGTCAAGTTACTTTATATTTGTGTTCAGGTTACTGATGTGCTGAGCTGTATAGTTTTTTGTGTAAATCTGTTATTTTGATCCTGAGATATTAACCCTTTATCCTTCAAATTGAAAATTTCTCCAATCCCTTTGGCATTCGATAACTTGAAAAATATTGCTTGGTTTGTCAAGTTACTTTATAATTGTGTTCAGGTTACTGATGTGCCGAGCTGTAAAGTTTTTGGTGTAAATCAGATAATTTGATCCAGAGATATTAACCCTTTATCCTTCAAATTGAAAATTCCTCCAATCCCTTTGGCATTCGATAACTTGAAAAATATTGCTTGGATTGTCTAGTTACTTTATATTTATGTTCATGTTACTGATGTGCCGAGCTGTATAGTTTTTAGTGTAAATCTGATGATTTGATCCCAAGATATTAACCCTTTATCCTTCAAATTGAAAATTCCTCCAACCCCTTTGGCATTCGATAACTTGAAAAATATTATTTGGATTGTCAAGTTACTTTATATTTGTGTTCAGGTTGCTGATGTGCCGAGCTGTATAGTTTTTGGTGTAAATCTGATAATTTAATCCTGAGATATTAACCCTTTATCCTTCAAATTGAAAATTCCTCCAATCCCTTTGGCATGAGATAACTCAAAAAATATCAATACGATTGTCATGTTACTTTATGTATTTATTCAGGTTACTGATGTGCTGTGCTGTACATGTATAGTTTTTTATGTAAATCTGATAATTTGATCTGGGGATATTAACCCTTTATCCATCAAATTAGACACTCCTCCAATCCATTTCTATATGTACCCATACCTTGTATGGTGTATGGTGCACATAATGTCGGCATCCGTGGTGGCCCTTCGTCATACAGCTTTCTACTAGTTGCACGTATGGGTACACATCTGACGATTTCATCGGCCTATTTTTTCAAATCATTGAGGGAGGGAGGCTGTTATTTTTATTTGTCTGCTCTCTGGAACAGGCCATATTATGATATGGCTGTGACCATCTGTCTCTGTCTGTCCATTAACTGTTGCTTGTCCATGCAATTACTTGAAAATGAAATGCACCATTGATCCTATTTTTAGCTTAACTTGACATGGTCAAGATAAGCTATTGCCATCACGTGTGCGGAAGTCTGTTAGTCTGTGAGTCTGTTAGTCTGTGAGTCTGTTAGTCTGTGAGTCTGTGACGTCTGTTCACATTTTCCTTTAGCACGGGCTACACCCCGCAGTTCTTGCCTGATCGTCACGGAATTTCATATGCAGGTTTGGGGTCATGTCTAGATGAGAACATCCCCTTTTGGTCGCGATCGGGCAACCGGTATGGCTGCCCGAGCCCAAAACCCGAAAACCATTAGCACAGTCTACAGGTCGTATTTATGAAGGGATTTCATTGTAACTTGGTAGGATGCCTCTGTATAATGCCTAGATGAGAACGTCCCCTTTTGGGCATGATCTACCAACCGTGATGGCTGCCCAAGCCCGAAACCCCAAAACTTTTAGCACAGTCTGCATGTCATGTTTAATGTGGAGGGATTTCATTGTAACTTGGTAGGATGACTCCTTATGATGTCTAGATGAGAATTTCCCCATTTGGACATGATCTGCCAACTGTGACGACTGCCTGAGCCCAAAACCCGAAAACCTTCAGCACAGTCTACAGGTCATATTTATTAAGGAATTTCATTGTAACTTGGTGGGTTGACTTCATACAATGTCTAGATGAGAAAGTCCCCTTTTGAACATGATTGGGAAACTGTGACGGCTACAGGGGCCGGAAGCCCGAAAACCTTTAGCACAGTCTAGAGGTCATATTTATGAATGGATTTCATTGTAACTTGGTAGGATGACTCCAAATATTGTCTAGATGAGGACGTCCCATTTTGATCGCGATCATGCAGCCTTGATGGGTGCCCGAGCCCAAAAACCTTTAGCATAGGCAAAAGGTCATATTTATGGAAGGATTTCATTGTAACCTGTTAGGTTGACTCCATATAATGCCTAGATGATGACATCCCCTTTTGGTCGTGATTGGTCATTTGTGATGGCTACAAGTGCCCGAAGCCCAAAAACCTTGAGCACAGTCTACAGGTCATATTTATGAAGTGATTTCATTGTAACTTCTTAGGATCACTTCAGATGATGTCTAGATGAGATTGTCCCCTATGGTTGCGATCATTCAGCCATGATGGCTGCCCGAGCCCAAAGTCCAGAAACCTTTAGCACAGTCTACAGGTCATATTTATGAAGGGATTTCATTGTAACTTGGTAGGTTAACTTCATATAACGTCTAGATGAGAACTTCCCCTTTTGGACATGATTGGGCAACTGTGATGGCTAAAGGTGCCCGAAGCCTGAAAACCTTTAGAACAGT
>CM062297.1:482286274-482343568 GCA_031216915.1 Pictodentalium vernedei | reverse complement strand
ATCTGTGGCAGCCATATAATCTATACTTTTCAATCGGTTTGGAAAAAATATTTAAAAAAGTCAGTTATGATTAAGATCTCGGCCATGGTATGTATTAAAACACATTTTTTACAGTAAAATGTTATTTTTTTAATGTCATTCCGTGTCATTCCGGTGTTTAGAAAGACCGTTCCGCAGTCGCGAAATTAGGCGAGTAGGCTATATTTTTCGTCACAATTTAATTGAGCGTTCACTTGAACTGTTTTCATGTATTCCGACAACTCGCCATGGAGAAAACAGTGGTTGCGAAACAACTTTATGCGAACTTACTGTTGGTGTCGTAACATTTTTCGGAAATCGGAGATATTATTTCCCCATGGGGCAACTTCTTTCCATGGACAAGGATGGGAGGAAGAAAGGGCAAATTTACGGTTATCACTAAAAAGTGTACTCCGACCCCGACCCCGACTCAGAAATTACCGACTCCAAAAATATTTCTTTTTATAACTCTTTTATTAATAGATCATTTACATTGAAATTCAACATAAATGTACAGAATTATGTGTAGTATACATATAATCATAAAAATGTTACAAAAAAATTATGATGTTCATTAAATTGACTTTTATTGGGTTTTGCCTCACTAAAAAGTGTACTCGGCGATTTCAACTAAATTTCATTCTCTCATTCATATAATACATTCTTCCAGCTAATTTGTTGCCGCATTAAGAATATATTCGTATTTTACCATGTCTAAAGCAAGTTTTATAATCAATTTTGAAATTAATCGTGCTTAAAATGGAAATTTACTCGAAGATGAGAATCGCCGACTCCGGCTTCATTTGAGGTTGCATGTACAATTCAAACTTGCAATTGGGGGGATCAATAGTCAAAGGTTTTCCCGGATTGTGGTAAGTGACGCGGATAAAGAAATTGTTTTACGGCAATGGAGTTTAACACCTGTCAGTAGCAGGAAAGAGTGTAATTTTTTTTTTGATAAGAAGTTGGACCCTAGGGTTGTAAAATAATTTCCAGTGCTATATATCTCTGAAGGCATATAGCATCGGGAATTATATTTTATTATTAACTTTCATCATTCGCGTGATTACCCATCACAATACTCACAAACAAACAAAACAATATCAATGGTTAAAGTGAGTATTACATGGATACTCTATTAATAAAAAAAAAAAACCCTGGTGTTTATTGAATAAAATTATCAAAGATGAACAGAATATTGAGCATTAAAATGTTGTTGCTGCAGCCTTGCACACGCAAGGCATAAATTTCACTGAGAAAAACAAACTACCTATGGAAAATTCACTTTCAACGCCTTCTCTTGCACGTTGACTGTGTCACTTACCACAATCCGGGAAAACCCCTAACTATTGATCCGCCAATTGCAAGTTTGAATTTTACAGGCAATCTCAAATGAAGCCTTCGAGTAAATTTCCATTTTAAGCACGATTAATTTCAAAATTGATTTTAAAACTTGCTTTAAACATCGTAAAATACGAATATATTCGTAATACGGCAACACATTAGGTGGAAGAATGTATTATATGAATGGGAGAATGAAATTTCGTTGAAATCGCCGAGTACACTTTTTAGTGAGTCAAAACTCAATAAAAGTCAATTTAATGAAAATCATAATTTTTTTGTAACATTTGTATGATTATATGTATACTACACATAATTCTGTACATTTATGTTGAATTTCAAAGTAAATGATCCATTAATAAAAGAGTTATAAAAAGAAATATTTTTGGAGTCGGTAATTTCGGAGTCGGGGTCGGAGTACACTTTTTAGTGACAACCCAAATTTACAAGATTCTGAGTAACGTTCAATCTAGTCCAAACTTGGACCCACAGTCCGTAATATAATTTTTGGGGTTGGTACGGCCTGTAGGTCCAACGCTCTCGATCTCCGTGGTGTACTATATGACCTGTAAACGATTTACTTGCAGGTCTATCTCGCCTCGTGAGAACAATATGGCATATCCAGAAGCTTTTTGTTATTATGTGACCGAAAGAAGGATAATTGTAAAAAACAAAAAACTCTATGTCGGAAGCGCTTGGTCACCGTATTGTTCAGAAACGAAAGATTCATATCATCGAAGTGGTTCGAGAAAATGAAGTTGGCAGCCATGTTTTGTATTTTTAAACATAATGACGTCATTCCTTCCTAGGTTTCAACCAGAGATTCCCTGATTGCAACCAATCGCTTAAATGTGTCAAAAATAGTGTGGGGGTGGGGTGGGTAGTGAGGTGGTGGGGTGGGGAGTGAAGGTCCCGAAAGTTGAGAGAAAGAGTGGTTATGGGTGGCACCATTTTGATTTCATATAAACTGGTCCAAACTTGACATCACAGACCGTAATATAATATTTATCCTGTGGCCGTAAACTTATATTTGACTACGCCACGGCCCAGGAGCTTTGGACGAGATATACACAAAATTTGCAAAAAACATTTTGACATTAGTGGGGGCGGGGGGGGGGGGGGAGTTTCTCCCAAACCAACTGAACGACCTCTGCCTGTTCTGACTTAGTTAGCACTAATGGGTCAAGTTCGACTGGCGCGCTGAAGTCTTGCTTCGAGAATTTGTCCCAAGAAACAATAACTTTGCAATTCAGTGGACGTATATATTAATTCGGTGTTAAATGGGTGTTAATTTGGTGTAATTGGGTTTAATTGGGTGTAATTGGGTGAAACATCCCCCACAGATTATTTGGGTAGGACTACTTACCGAGAACAACGGAGGACAAATTAAAATAATAAATAAAGGCAAAAATAAATATTAATTGTTAGCATATAGGTGCTCTATGTTGTATATAAAATAAGAAAAAGTAAATTTAAAGCTTTTAGACCGACTCAGTCTGTGGTGATGGGGATTATTTATCAATTTCCGATTCGCCGCCAAACCGAGAAGAGGCTACTTGCCGAGAACAAGATTGTGACTGTTAAGGGGACGTCCAACCTAACTTTGGTCAAATTTCATGTAATTTTCTTTCAAGTCTAAAAAAGGTCCAAAATGAATAACCCCCAGTAAATTATATACTAAAATGCTTGGAATGAAACATAGAACAAGTGGAAACTGAAATTTGCCATGGAACTGCTGCCGTGTGTAAATAGCACCACCTGAAAGTCTGCTAAGGCATAAGTAAGAGAACAAAATTTTTACAATAAAATACCTCAAAATAAAATAACAGCTGTATTCTATAAACATTGAAGTACATACTCGAAGAAATCTTTTCCTAATTCATGAAAGTAATAAAGATTGAGACCAAATGTTATAAGTGGAATGCTCACTGATTGAAGGCAGACATTTTCTTTTGTTTGTGTTTTGATTTGGGGAGTTCAACAAAGGTCAACTTGAAGGAGTCCACCAGAAGAAGTATGGGAGGACAAAAGAGTATATAAAGATGTATGTATCACTGTGATGATTTGGAAAGAAAATACGATATTCTCCTATGTAGGATTCACCGCAAAGTCATACATTGCAGTTGAATAAAATATATTTACAAACCCCTTGCACTGTTACCCCTTTTATCCCATGCATCAATTTGATAGTGATTAAATTGTTAAATTTGTCTGGTTTATCAATAAGTATAGTAGCTTTGTTTACTCTTCGACAGCAATACACTCATGATATCTGTTGGAGAAGACATAAGGGTAACTGTAACCTGTCACTGCAATAAACCATCTAATGTACTTAAAGGTACATTGTTATTCAAAACACATCAAATCAACCTTACATAACCATTATTGCATGTACTTTCCCCGAGGAGGCTTATTGGCATATTGAGATCAAAAGGGCACATCCAGAGGGTCTCACATATTTTTTTTTCAAGAACGCAGTACACAAAGCAATCCCCAAAAGGTGACAAGTGAGCTCCATTTGACACAAAAAATTCCTCCTTGTATGACTCTACCTTGTATGACTCTACCTCCGGCACTCAAGGCATATGCCTTTTTTCTCAATGTTTAACTCTTTTTTTTTCTTTTTGAAGATCCTAGCCACACATGTTCCAAACACTATCAGACAGGTAACCCTCCAAATAAGTGTATCTGCAAAAATTATGTTACATTGCAAAACATTCTTTTTTGACTTTAAAGTTCTGGACCTTTCATGCTTCTTACTTCCAACTATAACACTTAATTTGTCGATTAATGGGTGAATAGAAAAGTCCTGCCATAATCAACATTTTGAGATCCATAAGCCTTCATAACAGCTCCGATAAAAGTGTCAAACATCAGATTGGTGGCTTTATACAGAATATTCATTAGGTTGTTGCTTGATAAGTAATAGGAACAAAATCTTCACCAGAAATATTTTGTAGCAATACATTTGATGGTATCAGCAGGCACTTTCCAACAAATTATAACAAATCAACTAGTTATAAACAAAATTTTCTAACTCAAATTCAAAAGAGTGAAAAAGTACCACAACTCTGAAAAAATGAGGGAAGAAACACATGCTACAGCAGCTATGCATGCATTGTTTCCCCATGATGCTCGATCACAACACCAAATATCCATCAAATTGGAGTAACAGTGGTTGAGACACAAGGGGGAATGTGGGTACATGTAATGATGTATGGGTAAAACTAAAAGGACAGAGGTCACCATTGCACGGCCCTAGATGCACCTTTGATTTTACAACTTCCAGGTCTGGGGCATAATAATCACAACACACCCACCTTATCAATTCATAATTTCAGTAAAATAAAAGGAATTATCACTTTTAGTTAATTCGTAGATGATGGGAAATATTTGGCTTCTTTTGCCTTCTCGTACTAGTATTAATTACCACAAACAATATCAGTTTGATGCCGCCAAACGAAACTGGGCGCACGTGGTCTGGTTAAAAAGTAACTCGGCATGGATAATGAAGAAATTGCGAATATTTCATTTGTTTAAAAGCTAATTGCAGCTAATTTTGACCGTGGGTTCGATAATTCGTTTCGGTTTTGACCACACGGCCACGCTGACAGTGGTTATGTTTATTATGATATGCAAATTGGGAGATAGTTTCCGGTGAAGGAGATTTGTCAGTGTAAAACGATGACAAAAGACACTGATCGACGCTTGTGTTAGTATGGTTGGTTGCAAGAAAAAACTAAATTCTCAGCATCGCCCAATCGCACCTTATTTAAAAGCGCGAATGCATCATTTTCAACCCATGTTGAATCGGTCCTTTGCAGACTTCAAACTGAGCCGCGGCAAATTCCATAGTTACTAGGAAGTAAAAAACTTCACATCATCGGGGGAAATCAACACGCTCAATATAGTTCCAGGTCACTTGGAATATACTTCGTGAAAAGTGATTTCTGGAGCATTCTGCTTACTTTGTTATGAATATTGCCATAGTTTATGTGTATCGTCCCGATTTTATACACTCGGTTATTTTTTTACAAGTGGTTCATGTTGTCGTTCTAGTGCGCAACAATTCAGATTTTTTTGTCAACAAAAAAGTTCAGACGGCCTGTAAACACGAGAGGGAATTTCGAACCATATTTTGCAGTTATGACATTAACAGCTCAAGTATATGCTGTCACCTGTTTGCAAATCCGCTCATACACTGTCTCGAACAAATAAAGGGCGTGATCACGTCCTTGCATTCTTACAACTGCCCAAATTGAGTATTTCTGCAAGAACCACATCGTAATCACATGACCGGAATAAATATCATTGAAACATGGCCACATCCGGAACATCCAAAATTTGTGTTGGTGTTATTACATTCAAACATCAAAACCCACCAGAGTGCGTGTCAAAAGAAATGCTTTCCCCGAGTCTGTAGTATGTTATCATTATATTGAGGACAGTGGTTTCGAATTACCGATTATATTGTGGTTTTACCGGTTCTTTACTTACGCCATTGGCAAATTAATCTTCTTCAAAATCATAAAAGTCTGCTACCGTATTCGCACCAGAACTGATAATAAAATAATATTTCATCAGAACAACTTGTGGCCAAATGTGCTTCATATATCCAAGAACAAAGCTAGGCATTCAAAACACTTTCGAATACAGCGATAGGACTGCATTTTGGAAAAGGACAACACTGTCTGATTTTTTTTATTGAAGATGGTTTCCATGCTCGACAAACATGCACAAATCATTCGTTACCACGAATTTCCATCGAAAAACAAAATCGTAATTTTAAGAAATTTGAACAGGTATCATGATACCTTGCATTGAATATGGCAACTGTGCAATCTCTATCTAATAACAGTATACTGTTTGAAAGCCTTCTTTTTCATTATTTGATTTTAGACGGCGTTATTTTTTACATACTTTTTCTGTCCGATGACGTCGACCGGAAATCGAAAGTATACTCATACGTAGACAAAAGCAAAGGCTTTGGAATTTTCCCCAATGCAGCTCTGTCGCCGCGTTTTGAAGAATTTTATCCCCTAGCTTTGTTCTTGGATATATAAAGCACATTTGGCCACAAGTTGTTTTCTTGAAATATATTAAATTATCAGTTCTGGTGCGAATACGGCAGCAGACTTCCAGGAACCAGTGGTGCCCACAGTCGACTCTATGAGTTGATTACACATGTGTTTCGTGTTCTATACCTCCCAATCTTCATTTTGATGTACATTTTGTGTGTATATTTAATCGGAATTTAAGGAATATGAGAGGTGAGAATTTCAAAATAAACAAAATTCCATTACTTATATAGGCCCTTAATTGACACCGAGAAAAGACTACTCGCCGAGAACAAGATTGTGACTGTTAATTATTACTAACTGCGTCTAGTTTCATTTGTTCTCGGTAAGTAGTCTGTTCTCGGTGTAAATACAAAATTAATAACTAATTCCCATCACATAGACTTTGAATTTGTTTTTAAAATCGTCTGTTCTTTTGTCGCCTATACGGTAATGGGACGTTTCGGCCTCAGGATGTTTCGACCTCGAGACGTTTCGGCGCTGGACGTTTCGGCCTGCTATATTAACAGGCAGTAGTGAAGGGGGTTATCTCATCCACCAGGACAGATAACAGAGGATATTAAGAGGTGTTAATTGATCAGTATTTTTCAGTTTAACAACCTAGTAACCTCTATTATCTAACATGCCGAATGAGATAATTTCCATCACTATTGACTGTTAATATGGATAAGGGAATTAATTGGACGCCCACCTCCAGGGATGGAGTGAAGGATGTGCTGAAGACATAATGGTTATTGAATTGTCATAGCGGTTACTAATATCCATAGCGGTTTTTGGGGAGAAAGGTAGAGTCTGAAAGATAGTAAAACAAACTTAGAGTTAACGCGGCGAAAGATAGAGTGGAGTAAGGAAGTGTGTGCATTTGTTAAGTCTTTTCTGGATGTATTTCTGTTGAGTGTGTTTTTGTTCGGAGCCGAGGACAGGTTAACACATAATACCACACCGAGGGTGTTACTTTCCTGTTTTTCTCTCTGTTTAGTGTTTAGGCCGTTTTGTTTATTTTTGGCAAATTAGTAGTTTGTCTCGGGCTTTTCGACCCTTATTTGGGGTACCTCGGTAGGGGACCTCGGAAGTGACGTCATCTCACGTGACCCAGTGCCGCCATGTTGTGTTGTCATGGTTAATCCGCGTGAGCGGCGGCAATGTTGTGACGTCATCTCCATAGTGATACGTGTTGTTAGTGCGCATGTGCAGCGCATGTTGTTAGGGTGATACGTGTTTCCGTCGTCCATTTTGTATACTGGAGGCCGCCATCTTGGTTTCTATGGTAACACATGGTTGCTATGCTACCTAAGGCCTACAACAGGACAGGGGTATGTTCAGAGGGTATGTTCGATTGAATCGGAGTAAATCTAATTACCACAAACAACCCGACAATCCCTCCAAATCACCAAAATCCACCCAAAATCACCAAAATTGACTTTATTTGATACGGATTTCATATGTGCTTATGTGAAAAAGCACAATGTGACACAATGTGCCCTAGCACAAAGCCACATATGGGTATTTGAGGATACCTATGTTCTGGTATTGTATTATTTGAGGATACCTATCGAGGATACCTTTTATATGATACTATATTGAGAATACCTATTGGGGTATCTGAGAATACTTGTCATACAGGTTTTTACATCTGGGTACATTGTGCTTCATCCAGGTACTTCTGTTGGGTAGTTGATAAAAAAAACGCAATATATAACATTTCATTCATTTTATTCCGCTCACAGTATGCATTTCTTATATTTTTTAAAAAAATGACTCCCTACAATTCAAGAATTAAGACTTTAGTTTGACCGCCAAACTGACCAATCAGATCGAAATTAATCCACCAATCAGATTACTATACAAATGGACGACGGAAACACGTATCACCCTAATAACACATGCTGCACATGCGCATTAATGACACGTATCACTATGGAGATGACGTCACAACATGGCCGCTCACGCGGGTTACCACGACAACACAACATGGCGGCACTGGGTCACGTGGCATGACGTCATTTCCGAGGTCCCCCACCGAGGGCCCCCAAATAAGGGTCGAAAAGACCGAGACATACTACTCAAATTTTGGGTTCTTGTCGACTGTCGCATATTTCCTTAAGTTTAGGTATCAGAGTGCTATCATTGAACCGTTCTAGGTTTCTGCTAGCTAGCGTGGCGAGGCGGTCTTTGGCGGTTGGGATTTTGGCCCTTTGGTGGAGAAGTTTGATAAGGGTGTCGTATGGGGCTTGGAGGGCTATTCTCAGTGCTTGGTTCTGGACTCTTTGGAGTTTGGCAATATTCGTCTTGTAGGTATCGGTCAGGACTAGGGCCCCGTATTCAATTACTGGTCGTATGAAGGCCTTGTAAACTTGAGTAATACAGTTTCATTTGCCCCCCAGGTGGTTCCCCTTAGCATTTTGAGTAAGTTTATTCGTTTGGTAGCTACATTATTTACGAAACGTCCAGGACCGAAACGTCCCAAGGCCGAAACGTCCCAAGGCCGCCTATACCGGTACATACAATTCCCATCACCATTTACCAAGACTTTGGACCTTCAAGTCATACATGTAGACTTGGCTGGTTTAAAATTGTTTGTTCTTTTGTCGACTATACTGGTACATACAATTCCCATCACCATTTACCAGGGCCTTGGACCTGCAAGTCATACATGTAGACTTGGCTTGTTGTTCTATATTTGGAGTTTTACACGTCATTGGAAACAGACCTGCGTCACATAATATACTGACTTATTTTTGAAGGTGGACACTGTATGGTGTTCACTTTATGGTGCCAGCTGTCCCTGTCTTAGGATGTTCCATAATTGGAATCTTCATTTTGAAATATAATTTTGTTTTGTTCTCGGCAAGTACTCTCTAGAGTAGATACATGCCTTATACGCAAAGAATAGACATCTATTTTCATTTTGAAATTTTTGTTTTGTTCTCGGCAAGTAGCCTCTTCTCGGTTCGGCTCCGAATGTGGGATTTAATAAACAATCCCATTCACCATTGACCTGGCTGGTTTAAAATTGTTTGGTTACTAATTTGCACATACTATAGAGTACTTAAAATGGTGCCACCCATAACCACTCTTTCGGGATCTTCATGGAATTAGCTCACTCCCCACCCCCACCTTCATGGAATTAGCTCACTCCCCACCCCCACCCCTCACTACCCACCCCCACCCCACAATATTTTTGACACATTTTGCCGCAGTGACATGACACATTACTACGTGGGCCTAGGCAGAGATAGTGCCTTTAGGAAAACATCGTATCAGTGTATTGGAGAAACAAGAACAACCATTTCTTTTATTAATTTATTTCATAGAATGTAAAACCTTAACAAATAACGATTTGAGCACAAACAGCAGGGGCTTATTGTACAGAAAAGCAACATTATTTACAGAAGCACATGTGTGTAACAAAACACAAATCTGTACACAGACACATATAGAAACAACAGATCGGTTCTCATCAATCTTGTGTAGGCCTATATTTAGACCACCCTAGGCATACTCAACTTAATTCGTCGTAGGGATGTATTATTCGAAAAGTTATCTCCCCCTGTGAATACTGGAGTCTGACTGTAATGTAATTAGCATTGATCCACTGAAAGGTGTGAATAAAATCTTGTTTGTCGGGAAATCGTTTTCTCAAGCGGCGTAAGTAATTAATAGGGCTATCGCACCTTTCCTTTTATTCACACCGAAACCTTCTGCATATTGTGGACTGTGGGTTCAACTGTTTTTACAACAATCAAATTTGTCTTGGTTTTAACATCAAAAGGAAAAAAATGGGCAAATGTCAGATTATATATTTTTATATGATTAGAGAGGACAATATCTATATTATATGCACATATGCGCAGAGCATTGCTAATATGAAGACTAAAAAATATTTTAATCTCTAAAAGTTGACGAAAACGCAATTTTCCATTATTTTACATGGCACTCTACACGAAATAACCGTACCTTTTTAAATGAACAGGGGAAAAAAATTGGTCGAATGAAATGGTTCGATTATATCACCAAGTGAGAGCATATATATTGTTCTTAAATGTCTGATGCGCAGAGCAAATATAACTTTCACGGGTTTTATATAATTTTGAGAAATATAAAAATTCCCCATTCAATTAGTGCTAATTTTTGCAAGCCAATTCCTAGCAATCAGGGGAGATAACTATTTGGTAAATAGATGCGAATAACGAGAATAGTTGAACATGGCCTCACTGGTCGTAATATAATTTTGTGATTTCGTAGGTAGGAAGTTGGCCAACCAAACCAAGACATTATATTATGGCCTGTGGGGGGGGGGGGGGGGGGGGGGGGCATTAGTTTCGACCTGTGCATATGAAATGTGCCTTTCCACTGAATTGAACACCAACTCTCTATCAGCTCTCGGGTCCTTATTGAAATTAGTGGGAGTGCCCATCTTGTATAGGCTAGATTTCGTCCAAACCTGGCCTTACAGTCGGTAATATAATGTTTCGGTTTGGCACATAGGATGTTTGCCTACCAAACTAAAACATTATATCACGGCCTGTGAGGCCAAGTTTCGACTAGTGCAGATATTGTGTATTCAAAACAAAACTGTCCGACAAATTAACGGGTTCCATCGGCGCACTATAGTCTTCTTCCTAGAATTCACCCCCAAAAAACAATTTTTTGACGTTTTTTATTAATTGGATATTAAGTGGGTGTTGAGTGGGTGTTAATTGGGTTCAATTGGGTGTAATTGGGTGAAATGACGGACCGGTTCTCGGCAAGTAGTCTCTTCTCGGTTCGGCGCCGAAGGCAAAGGACTAATGAATAATCCCCTTCACTATAGGCTTGGTTGGTATAAAGTTGTCTTTTTTCTAGCTTTTACATAAATATAGTACCTATATGCTAACAATTCATCTTTATTTTTGCCTTTATATATTATTTTAATTTGTTCTCGGTTGTTCTCGGTAAGTAGTCTCACCGGATTATTTCGACATTGTACTACACATAAGTAAGCATTTCGGTTAATTGGCTTTAACAGTGATAAATGATTGTGATATGTGTTGCTTTTTTGTGGATTGAAATATATATATTCACTCTAGAGAAAAGGGGAGAAGAGATGTGGAGAAATATGATTCGGTGCATGATATTGTTTGCTCACCGAATGAATGTTTGAGAACAAGAGAGAAAAAGAACCACTAAGAGGCAGTGTCTGGTACTTAATTAAGAGTGTGAGTTATCAAGAGTATATTCACTTAACTAATTTGATTTGCACAATTTTTTAAATATAAATACATTCTTAGCAGATTTTATATCAGAATTCAATGTGTTCCAAAGTTTAACCCCTACAAAGCTAGACAAAATGATTTTTTGGGGGTTCTTCTATACTTAACAAAGAAATTTGATTGATTGATTGATTGATTGATTGATTTGATTGATTGATTGATTGATTGATTGATTGATTGATTGATTGATTGATTGATTGATTGATTGATTGATTGAACGTTATCAATCAAGAAAATTAAATAAACAAGAGACAAAATCTTTGCGTAGAAAACCGTTTTCAAGTATATATGTAAAAGATATAATCTCATTTGGAAGAATAACAAATCACACAGAACACAATCAATCCAGTTTTGAAAAAAAAGTGGATAGCTTTACCAGGATTAGGGCATGATAGGATGGAATTCTGCTCAAGTTTGGAATACACGGGGGAAGGACAGGGACGTAGCTAGAGGGCCTTCGTGGAAAGGGGGTGGCATCGTGGTGTGACAAGTTAGATTTATATGGGTTGCAGTCCCAGCACGACATGCCGTTGGCATATCCAGAGGGCCGGGATCATTGCTTAACAACCTCGCGCTTTGCGCCCCTGCGCGTTTCGGCCTCGGGGTTTGACACTTTTCGGCATCGGGGGATTATTTGGGTTCTTTCAATGATATTTTTTCCATGTTGATGGACAAGAACAAAAAAAAAAACACTTTACAAGTTTCATGTTTATAATATTTTGATATGGAATCGACAAAATTGAACATAACATATATTACATTTCACTACAAAGAGGCATGAACATTGTTATGAGCTTATACGTATTTGATAGTGTGATAGATTAACTTTCCTGTCAACATGACGAAGGTGCAATAAATTGCTTTTTGTGCAATCTAGGATCATTGCTTTCCAATCAATCTAAACACCCATTGAATTTCAAACAATCAGGTGCTTGAAGTCGCTAAGAGGACACATATTGTTTCAGTTTATCTAATTGACTGTTCAGAAAATAATTTCTTGCGCCCTGGTAGACGAGTTTTAAACTGTTTAGCACTGATTATGACTTACTGGAAAGCAATTACTACAAATACATTGAAAAACATTAGCACTACGACTGGATCGCTTGAAACTATTAAATTATTTTGCGGTTATTTACTGGAAAACGCCAATTTGTGCTACAGCAAATAATTACAAAATACTTATTTTCGGGGTCGTATAACTTTAATTTGTTAATAATGTTAGAATGTCACTTGAAACTATAAAATTATTTTACAGCTATTTACTGTAAAGCACCAATAATTGCAGCAAATAATTGCAAAATAATTATGTTCGGGGAGGCATGACTTTAAGTTGTGAATAAATTTCGAGTTATTTTCTGGAAGGCAATTACTACATTGATTGGGTCACTTAAAACGATACAATTATTTTGCAGTTATTTACTGTAAAGCACCAACAGGTGCTTTTGCAGCAAATAACTGCAAAATAATTATGTTCGGGGAGGGCATGACTTCATAAGTTTTTTTTCATTCGGTAAACAGTTTATTGGGAAATGCACAGGCAGAAAAACTGATCGTGTGAAAAAATCATTAAATGCATATATAAAAACAAAAAAAAAAAAAAATAACAAAAAATAAACAAATAAGTGTCAAAAAGGTTTAAGGGAAATAATTTATTTGGGACACCACTTGGCCTCGAAAGCTGCGCTGTTCGGCCCAAAACGAGACCGAATAGCACACAAAATTTTTTGGGGCCGAATCGCGCGAGGCCGAAAAGCAATGGAGCCAGAGGGCCGTAGGCGATGTTGGGGTCCAACTCTTGGAATTATATCTTTGAAGTTAGAACTATTGAAAATTATGATGGTTATTGAGGGAGGCACTCCCTGTCGCAACGTGCCTGGGTGTGATGAGTGGGGTTGTTGTTCCGGAGCTGCAGACCCTTTGTTTAGCCCCCCCCCCCCCCCCCACACACACACACACTCCTTCACAAAAGCTGTCGGGCAAATTTTACTACCTCATTTATTGTGAGCTTGTCGGGAAATAGCCTTGCCCTAACCCCTGTCGGGCAGGACAAGCCCCTTGTCTCCTTCGAGTGGGTGTATTTCCCTGTCGATGTGGGGGTGGGGGTGTGGGGGGTCTTTCCTGGGCAAATTTTTAATTTTTGAACCTCGCTACGTGTCTGGGATGGGTGGGGTTGTTGTTTGAGGCTGCATTCCTTTCGGAAAGTATAACCCTCTCTGTTAGAGAGAGTTATGCCTCCCAAAGGGGCGGCACCCCAGCCCCCCCCCCCCCCCCCCCACACACACACACACACACAGACACATAAACTGTGTCTGTCAAATTTACTATTTCATTTATTGTACTCTTTGGGGGGAATAGCCTAGTGCCTATCCCCGTTGGGGCGGTCAAGCTCCTTGTCTCCTCTTCACTGGTACTGCTCGCAGACAATACTGACTATTCTGGACAGTCTGGGGGACACTACATCACACATCATGATATTCAGAGGTAATGAGGATGATAGTTAGTGCCAGCACAGCGGAAATAATGATAATTTTTTTTGGTGGTGTTGGTTATGATTTAGTTAAAAGTAAAGTATATACATATATCAGATTAAAGGTTATTTTGGGTTTTTTTTGTTGGCCATCAGAATGTTGCTCTATATGGATGGTTTGAGCCTCTCTTTAATGACATCCAGACCTCCAGACGCGGGGGGGGGGGGGGGGGGGGGGGGGGATATAGTTAGTAGGTTATCCCGAGTTATTTTTAGAATTTATAGGAGTAGTCGAAATTGTGCATGTTGTTGCTTTGTTTCGTCTTGTGGAGGAATTCCGGCGCTATCCCTAGAATACATATCACCCGGGCTAAAAACAAATCAGACCAAGACCAAGCGGGTCATGTTCAAGACAGAACGGATCAAACCAAAAGACCAATCGTTCCAAATTTAAGTTAAATCGACCACGTAAAGACTGCGATAGGTTGGACGAAGAGAAAACAACAATATCTAAATATTAAACTCGCCCAATACTTCGAGATATATCCATTCCCACACCCCAGAAGAGCCGCATCAGTAGGATGATTTCAGGCAATTATAGACCACAACTCATGGACGTCGGGAGCAAATTTGTTTGTGTCGGCGTGCTGGAAGATTTTGCCCAGACATGGCGGAAAAGCATACAAGTTTAGAGTCTGTACCTGAACTGATTGTCAAGATATTCTACGAAAACGACCCTCTATGTAAATTTGTATGCTGTTGGCCCGAGTTGTCTCCAAAGTGGGTGGACAGCCTGCCCCTGATTCGACTTGTCCGATTTTTTAGTTTGCTTGTTCTGATAACGCATTTGGTCAGTTTTTCATTTTCGCTTGCCTTACTGAAAGTTAGGACGACTATTGTCATCACCTTTTTTTTAAAAGTCTTCGTATCGCGTAAATTAAATTCGAAATGGCATGATATTTTGGTCTTCATATTCATTTTTACACGCAAAACATGTTTTGCTCAAAGGAAGTCAAGCTTTCAGAGATGGCATCATTTTTAACTTTCAAAACCCAAGGGCCAATTTAACAATATTTGGAACATAATACAAGTCGCTGACATGTCAACACTGGCTAAAATGGAAAACAATTCCCAAGCTGTTTTCTTAACCGAACAGCAGAATAAATTATTATAATAAAAACATTTTAATTAATCTCCTTTCCCCAAACCACTGCTCAAAATGCTTTCACGTTTGGCACGCATCATCTTTCTAAAGACAGTTTACAAGTTTGTTCAAATCATGTTTCTAATGCCATATTATTGACACTGTGGATAATGGGGATTGAGTGGGAAAATTATAAAACAAACCACCGACCCACATTATTTCATACTAGGTATACGGCATTTGTATAAAGAAGATTTACAAAATTGTTCAAGTGAAGTCCTGGGGTCATACATGGGTGTGTCATGGGGCCCTCATTTTAACTCTGTGGATAAGAAACATTCTCCCCGCAAATCATTTGTTCAAATTCATTCATGTTGAACGAATAACAACTTCGTAATGAAGATTTAGTACTCTGTGCAAATTAAGTTCCTGTGCTCATATTAGTGGTCTTTTAACACTGTGAGCCATGGGAGAAACTGTAAACAAATATGTTTCTCACCAACCACCGGCCCAAATACTTTGATGTTTGATATAATACATTTGTCAAAATCATTCTCGAATTTAACTTTACAAATTGCATTGCATAATACATCACCACTTGAACGGGCGTGACAACCGTCACTTATTCCTGGTGCCTTATACGACATTCGCTATCAACCGATTTTATCGGTTGTTAACGAATGTCGAATAAGGCTAGGAATGCGTAACAGTTGTTATGTCCACGCCACTTGATTGCAAAGTAGCCATATACATTCTTGTTGATCATTTTTCAATTTATTATTTCAAGTTGTCACAAGACTCATGTTAATGTGAGTTTCTTCTCGATTCGTTAGCTGGCATTCATTATAGGGCATCTGCTGATGTTGTGATTCAACGATTTAGGTGAGCCTCATAATGTTACAATTTAAATTCCAGTATTGGTTATGGTACTGTACTGTTGATATATTTTGTCCTAGTCAGTTATTGACAGTGATACCTTTGGTTATATATTTCAGATTTCTCTTGCCACTCTTGTTGAACTTCAAATTGTCTGTTATTGGTTATTTAACATTGTAGCGTTATTATTTGAGTGTGGTGTATATCCGAATATGCCTCAGAGTTTGAAGTAAAACGATTCTCCCGAACTGTAAGCACATTTTAAATTTTCTACCCACAAGCATTTCTACCAGCACAGCGAATCAAACAGGTGAGGGGCACCCGTAATTTAATAGGACTCCGAAAATATAGTTTGCGTTAGTAATATGATAACAAAGCTAACAATACAGGTACAGTGCACTAAGTTTTACAAAAAGGTATTTTGTTCACTTTCTATATACATTTCTGTGAACAATGGTACTTTTCTCCCACCTAGATACTCTCTAAAATCAGTTGGGTTAAAAATCAAGCCAAATCAACTGGGTTGAGTTATATGAATCCAATTGGGTTCATATACGCTCAACCCAGTTGATTTGGGTTAATTGTTAACCCAACTGATTTTAGAGTGTAAATTTGTGGTCTTAAAAAGCTCGGTTAGTCTGGAAATTTTGAGATTTTTTTATTTCATGTGTACGTTGTTTTCACAAAAAACATGCCGATAATTATGAAACCCACAAAGGTCTGCTTCAGTACCTCTATTGTGCAACATGACGTTCATGGATAATTCTACCTTTGCAACGTTAACACTTGCTTAAAACGTATGCCTGATCAAACTTCCAGGACCTTTCAAAATCAAATTAAGTACTGCACTTTGTACTTTTACGCTTTCAAGGGAAGAGATGTAGAATACTTTGAAATATAATTTTGCAAGTTCCATTCCATTGTTTGCTGAAAACGTCACAGATACACTTGTAGTTCTGGAATTGAACTGTGGGGTTTCTCTACGCATTAATCAAATGGTTGTTCACCTTAGTCAGAGTTGAACCACTGAAGATAAACAGCGCTGCGAAAATCTTAGCTGTAGCCAGCTCATTCTATTGTCACTGAACTCAAAGTCACAGATATTAACCTACTTCGCTTAGCATCATTGCTTCTGGTCTTCATCGGTTTGAGGGATAGGGAGAGGCAAGTTCATCAGAATAATTTTTGCTGCCTGGCTCTCAGTCGCACATTCAATCGCATACTTCATAAATATGTTGTATTATAGGCAGAGTAATGATAATGTATCTTGCTTTGTATAGACTGGTCTGAATTCAATGAAACATTCTTTCAAATTCAATCTGAAGGCGATGGCAGGCAGACCGCTAGTCTAGCTATGCCATCTCCCAGCAGCATCTGTTATATGTTGCTGTTTACGAGTCGCTTATTTGAATTTTGTTACTTTGTAAAAACATGCATGCTGCTGAATAAAGTATCTACCAATCACATGAGAATCTGCGCAAGTCCTAATCCAGTGCATGGCGAAAACCTTGTGGGAGAAACTTTGTAAGTCCAATTCCATTATGCGGTGAAAACTTTGAAGGATAAACTTTGGAAGTCCAAATCCGTCATATGCCGAAAACTTTCTTTGCGAAACGTAAACTTTATTACCATCGCATTTGTAAGACACAATCATACCATCTCTGAATGGTGTAGCGCCCTATGCTACACATATTTACCGTTTTCTTAAACTTTAAGTCATAAAAACTACTAATGTTTTGATTCTTGCAGATAAACTAAAGTTTCAACAACATTTGCAAAATATACAAATCTTCATTTGTCTTATTTCCAAGCGCATAGGCATAACATTTTGTGGTTCAAAAACTGCATTAGATGCAGTTGGTGTTTGTTAACAGGAAAATTATCCCTGAGGTGAGCAACTAATGAAAGGGATTGTGATGCTCATCTGACATAATCCAAGTAATTATTCTCAAATGCTGCTAAGAAGAGTTCCATCGTGTATCCAGATCTTCATGACAGGATACATCAATAAAAATATTCACAAAACCATGCACATTCCTTTGATGTTGCTAAAGCGCTTTTGTGGAAAAATATTTTTTTATAAAAGCAACAATATTTTAGAAAACGTTGGTTCAATAGACAATGATTTGTTTTTTAATTTACATTTGGTTACGTGGGTTGGGATGACACGTAACGGAATAGTATGTTTCGTTCTATAATAACAATATTGGCGAATGCATGGTGTTATATGGAATGCAATACTACCTTTTATGAGTCAAGTTGTGAAATACCGATTGTTGAACGGTAAAGTTATTTATGACATTAGCACACCATGAGCTATGTATAATCAACAATTTGAATTTTTTTAAGTAAAAAGACGCATATATGTCATTTACCATAGAGTCTGAATTTGGCATGCTTCAGAATGACTTTTACAGTATAGTTAACCAATTTCACTCGTAAAAATGTCCAGAAGCAAAGATGCAGATCTTCCAGAAGGTAAGCCACACATCTACAAGGGAATAGTTGACTTATACTAAAATATTTCCGAACGTCATCTAAAGTTAAGAAGGTTACAACTAATAGGCATCTAGTTTTCAAACATTTTCAACGAGGCAATAAAAATTATGAAAGAAATTAGCAATGTTAAACAACTGCAAGTTAGCTGTGGCATGTCTTGATCTTTGCTAATTTCAGTCACAGACTATATTGTTTCAACATGACAGCACCGAAACATATCTACACCACTGAATGTATTTGCTTTTTGTTTTGGGTTGTTTTTTTGTTTGTTTGGGGTTTTCGGGGATGGGGGAGGGGCAGGCGTAATGCAACATGCAACAACCACGATCACATCGTGTCAGACAGTTTACGGGTGGAGGAATCCAGAGTATCCAGAGAGAACCACCGAGCAACAGCCAGAAGCTGTTAGATTCCCTAACGTACTAACTCTGCACATGCAGAGTTGGTAGCGGTTGAAGTAGAGATTGTATGGTATGTTGTAGATTTACTTGGTCTAGTGGCTACAACCTTTTGAAAGATATCCATAGAGTTTAAGTCCAAATCACCATGTTTAATTTTATAGAGAACATAATTATATTCCTGTTTTAGCTGCTTCGTTGTAAGATGTGGGAAGGCGGGAATCATTTTGGACAGTGAGCTAGTGTTGTGGTATCTATTTTAACATGCCTAGATGCCCAGAATTGCATATTTTCCAGTTTTTCAATTTACTGGTCGTGATGAAGATTTCATGTGGTTGAAGTGTGTTCCACTGTGAATCGAACGATTGACAGATAGGTCTCTCATTTCATAGTTTCATTTATTCATTTTCAAATTTCTCTTTGAGAAACCCAGCATTCTATTCACTCTGGAAGAAATGGATGCCATGTATTTGTCCTAGTTCAAGTCATTCTTGGTGGTTACACCCAGATATTTTGTTAGGCTGATATTTTCAAGGGGGGTGGGGGGGGGGGGGGTGCTTTAAGATAGTATGTTTCAAGTATTGTCTTTTTCTTTCGTGTTATGCTCGGGAGCTTACATTTGTCAGGATGAAATGAAAAAGGCCAATCTTCTTCTCATTGGGATGCCATATTTTAATTTTCCTGCGGATTATTACTTACAGCTTTATTCTTAATTGCATGATATATGATGCTGTTACTGACAAATAGACAAAGGGATGGCAAAGAGATGGAGCAATTTATGGTTTATGTATTGTTGGATCTCATGGTAGCACCGAGTCAACAGAGGTGGAAGAAGAATGCGAGCCCTCCCGAGGGGCTTTTGGGATCTATTTGACAGAAAGATGAATATCCATTGTGTTGTATGTTTATTCCATAGTAAGACAGTTTGTATGTAAAGTGTTTCTGAGTGTGAGAGGTCGTTGCAATTCCGTAATTATAACATCAATTTGAATGTTATTGTTAACGTTTTGTGCAATTTCATAGACGAGCGTTTATTTCGGATGCCATGCTGTTTGTCATCTATGATGTTATTTAATTCCTAATGATCCATCATGTTGCTTGAGATGATATGTTCTAGTAGTTTGCATTAATAAAAAAAAAACAGGGAGATCGGATGATAGTTAATTGTATTCTATTTATTCCCCTTTCAGTGGTGGATCCAGAATTTCTCCGACACGAGAGGGAGGCTTGTGCTCCTCGACGCGTTAGCTAGGGTATTCCCCAACAAGCACACAAAGGGGCAGTTTCTCGATGGGTAGGGGACTAACCTTCCCCGATGGTATTATCTCGTTTGGCGCCACCCCTGTCCCATTTCTGAAGACAGAACAGACATGGGTAATTCTTCGGTCAATAGGAGCTACACTTCTTCTAGTGAGATATGGAAGATGTGTGTTAGGATGGGAGCTATTACATGACTTCGTTCTTTTTAAGATTCTACCGCGTATATCAATGGGCGAATCGAAACCAAGGTGCGAATCGAATGTGAGATAGAATTTGATTGATGAAGTATACATTGGATTCCTTGTCTAAACAAAAGCGGGATCTCATAACACAAGAAATCATCCACAGGCACTCTTGGGTAAGCATTACACTAAACATAATTGTTGTCACACGTCCAAAGGCTCCAGGGCATATTTTAACGAGCAGAGCAAGTCAAAGAAAGGACACTTTCTATATATAGAAAGGCATTTGATATTTTGTTCGAAATTTCTCTAACTTCAAGGCAACGTTGAGTACTATGCGTCAGTAACCAATTTTATTGTCATTGCGGCGTTTCAGTAGTTTTAAAAACAAAAACTGGGTATTCATAAAATTGTAACTATCAATATGTTTCGTTTTGCGTTATATCAAGTAAATACAGTTATTTTACTTTATGTCGGTATTGAAGAATTGTTTCTTATTCGCAGTACCAATAGCGGAAGAATAGACGATTTTCTTGCCGAAAAGACGCTCAATCTTCGCATCTGCAGCATTCATCGACGTGGCGAGTTATAACGTTATAACTTGTTATAAAGAGAAATATCTGGAGGATGTGGAACCATGGTACCAACCATCAGCCACATGTGAGAAAAAATTAATTTTCAGGACAAGATCCTCGCGTCTGAGACATTTGTCGCTAGGGGGAAAATATAGGTGCGTACCATAATGATTTCCTCCAGTGGTGAGGACGCAGATTGTTGTCAGTCTGTGATTAATAGCGACAGCCCTCTCCAGTAAATAATAATAGCTGTTCCTAGGAGACAAGTAATATCACTAGAGGAACGTGTAGTTATTAATGGAAAATTACTGACCAGTTGATGGTCCTAAGACAGTAAACAACACCAATAATGACGTGCTTGAGATTTATGAAATGCCAGGAAACTGTTTTTAGACACTTAGTTTTCAAACAATTACGAATTAACAGGGGCACTTCTCCTATTTATATAGGGCTTAAGACCATAAAATTTATGAACGAAATTAGCGATGGGAAACACAAGAGCAAGTTGGCTGTGGCATGTCTTTATCTCCGCTCATTTCTGTCATAAGGTACATTGTTTCAACATCACAGCAGCAAGACCTCTCTACACCACCGAATGTGTTTATTTGTATTGGGGGTGGTTTAATGACTCTTTCAACAGTCGAGGTCACCTCGTGTTGGACAGTTTTACGAGTGGAGGAGAGAGCTATCGAGCAAGAGCTAGAAACTGTCAGACTCCCCAATGTACTAACTCTGCACAAGCAGGGTTAGCAGCAGTTGAAGGCAAGTTCACCATCGACGTACAGTACACTTTAGTACACAACACCACCATGCCCCAATGTGGGAAATCTGGACTAAGTGTCTTGCCCAAGTGCACGGCGCAGTTAACACTGGTCAGGGTCGGGCTGTAGACCTTTCAGTTTGAAGTTCAGTGTTCTAACCACTGAATGTGTTTAGAATCAAAATAAAATAATCATTGATCAATTATCATCAATGTAGCTGGTTACTCCGTGGGCACAATAGCAATGTTACGACGGGAACCTGCAGTTATTAATGGAAAATCACTGACTAGTTGAGGGTCACAAGATAATAAACAATAACAATAATGACGGGCTTGGGGCGTATGATACACTAAGAAACTTTTTTATGAAATGTTCATTTTTTAATTATACATTCAAAATTTATTTAACAAAATGTCATTTTTAACCTACTTACTGTATTATGGGCCGACTTTGTTATAGACCGACTCCGTTATGGGACCACTTTGTTATGACCCAACTGTGTTATGGGTCGTATGTCATACATTCAGTCTGTCCTGTTTCTTTGTAGTTTTTGTAGATATGTTTTTCATTAGATGACGTTAGAAGGCACTCTTTAGGTGTATTGCAGATGGTATTTGTGCATTTGGTGGTTTTATCAATCGTGTGCCAATACTTTAGGCGTCTGGTATTAATGATGACTATTAAAGTAGGTCAATGTTGGGGCTACAAAAGGACCTAACAGTTCTCCAAGAATGGCCAGCAAAATTGTTACTAAAATTTCATCCATATTAATGTAATTCTACTGACAGTATCTGACAAAAGAAAATGTAACTGAAAGAGAAAAGAATATTATCTTAATAACCGCAGCAGAAAAAGATAGCACTAGGCATATCTTACAAAGAAAAAGACACCGAGGCCACCATTGATAAGAACCTAAGTTTTGAAGACCACATTTCCACACAGACAGTGAATCAAATAGTAGGTATAATCGGAAGATCTTACAATTACCCCGATGAAACAAATTTTTGAAGAGTTTTATATTACTCACTATGCTCAAGTAAGCCCCAACATGGAATATGGAGTCCATGTAAACAAAGGATATCACAGTGACTGAAAAGGGCCAAAAGCGGGCGACATAACAAATCCTAACCTTAAAACAAAATATCATATCCAGACAGATTTAAACGGTTGATGCTACCTAGAGAATATTAAGGGAGAGATATGATAGAATCATTTAAAATAACACATCGATTATAAAATGAAGAAACTATCAGAGATATGTTGGAGTATGGCTCTAGTTCTACAACAAGCCCTTACAAACTTGGAAAGGGTCACAGTAATACAGAAATAAAAACTAATGCTTTCTGGACAAGATCAGTCGACATGTGGAATAATCTCACAAGAACCATAATTAAATGTAAAACAATACGTAGTTTTGAGAAAAGCCTAGATCGGTTCTCCGAGATAGATATAAAATACAATTTCAAGGCGGTCTAAAAAAGTGGATTCAACGCAAAACATTAAATTAGAGGCAGATATAGAGACAAATGAAAAATTCCTGCATCGAGAGATGATCCTAACGGCGGTATCCTAAGGTGTGAGACTCAACTAGAAACTTTCATCCTTCAGTCTCGAATGAAAAAAATGGTTTCAGCGCGTCAAAGGCGCGCAGGAACGGTTTGGGGTTATGCAACCCCTTTCAACCCTGTTGGTTGATGATGATGGTGCGCCTCTTTGCGGCGCTTGGGTAGTTTCTTTGTGTTGCGCTGTTTTTTCTTTGCCGGGGGCTTTGATGGGCTGGAAATTGGCGGTATTGCTGACGTAGGGTTTAACTGGGATTCAAGAAGGATTTCATGAACGAGGCTTTCCGATTGTTCCCTCATCTCTTTTTCTCTCTCCAGTCTTTCTATGAGTTTCATGGAGGATTCGGAAGCTGCTTTAGCTCTAGCAAGCGAGGCCATGACAGAGGCATCCATCCGTGGTTCCTGATCCAGAGGAGGGAATGTATTGGAGAAGGAGGCTTTGAAAAGCCAGTTTCCATCTCCGCCTCCGCCGCACGCATAACATCTCCATCCTTCAAGTTGCTGGGGTGTGAATCGGAGTTACTTGAGTTGGAGGTTGGGAAATGGTAATGACATTCTCGGTCTTCTTCTGTGCCTTCTCTTCCTTCTTCATTTGAGGAATTCTTCCAGTCGTCGGGAATCTCGGCGCCTGGCGGATGGACTCTTTTTTCTTATTCTTCTTCTTTTCGGTGGCTTTTGGTCTTGACTTCTTCGAGTAAGGACCAGTGCGAGAGGCGATCCTCTCAGGAAAAGTACTACCTTTCCGCGAAGGAGGTGGTTGGTTTTCTACTGCCACAAAGTCTGCAGTTAGTTGGATGTTCTCACCCTTTACTTGGAGATTCCAAGTAAGTGGGTGAGAGACATTCAAAGCTGACAGGGCTTTCTGTATTTTTAATGGTATCTTCATTGTAAAGTGCATTCAGTAATGACTTGACAAGAGATGAACGTGAGGAAGAGAAAAGGCTTCTGAAAGAGGCACAGCAACTGGATGAAAATTCAGGGGACTAGTTCTTCAGGTTCAAGGGCCCACCACTGCCCCTCCAAAAGGTAAAAAGAAAAAACTTAAAGGGAAAAGAGAAATGTACAAAGTGTAGACATGTTGAAAAATACTAAGTTAAAAGCGCACTTGGGTGGGGGTTTACACGTTTACTGTTAAATGCTGACATCAACAATAAACTGCATGAACTGCGTTTTCTAGCAGAGAAGGAAAAGTACGACGTTATTGGAATCACAGAGGCAAAACCGAAAAATTATTCCGAGCTCCCTTCAGTCTTGAACTACAATATTTAAGGATATTACTTAAACCACAAACACTTGAATACTGAAGAGGGGGGGAGGTGTTATAGTATACACTAAAAAGAAATAAAAGGCAGAAGAAGCACAGATGAGCGATAACTTTATGGAGCAACATGGATTATGATTAAACTTGACAGAGGAGACAAATTGCTTATCGGTAACACCCACAGAAGCCCAAACACTAGTTCTGCAGAAAATGATGAAAGTCTAGGATCATCAATTAGGAATATATCCTCCATTCTGCATATGGGTGACCTGAGTTACCAACACACAGACTGGAAAACGTGGTCGATGTAAGATGCCCGCAATAAGATATTCCTGAACATCTCACAGTCAAATTTCTCCATCAACATATTACTCAACCAACAAGGTATAGACAAGGACAAGAGCCTAGGGTATTAGATTTAGTTATCACAAATGAAGAGGGTATGATATCAGAACTGGAAGTGATTAACCCAAAAGGAAAGAGTGATCACTTTATTATTAAATTTAGATTCAATTGTTATTGCAACAATAAAGAGACTAGACTGTATAACAATGGAAACTATGATCAAATCAATAAGGACTTAGATATAAAATAACACACAATGGAAAAGGTTCAGTCTCAATGTGGAAGAAGCAGCTGAAAAAAAACATTCCCAAAAGAAGATTGTTAAACAATCAGCCGACAAAAGCACCACCAGATAAAAAAAATAATTGCAATAATAAAAAAGATAAAAAAAGAAACATACAGCCTGGACCAGGTATATGGAAAAGAGAACACAAGAAAACCACAACCAGTATGCTAAACGCAGAAACCAAGTAAAAACACTGACAAGACAAAACCAAAGAAAATTTGAGAAAACAATAGCTGAGGATGCGAAATCTAATTCGAAGAAGTTTTGGAAATACGTATCCAGCAGAACAAAAATCAGAACTGGAATAGCTGATCTAGAAAAGGAAGACGGCACATTTACAGAAAATGATGAAGAGAAAGAAGAAGTCCTTGCTACATTCTTCTCATGTGTTTTTACAAGAGAAAAAGATCATGGACCACTATATATCGAAAACAAGCTGACTTCACCAGCATTGGATAGTTTAAATATAACAGAGGATATGATGTACAAAAAGCTAAAAGACTTAAATCCAATAAAATCACAAGGCCCAGATAATTTACATCTAAGAATCCTTAAGGAAAATGCAAAACAGTTAAGCACTCCACTGACTATAATTTTCAACAATAGTCTGGCACTACAAAAACTACCTGACGACTGGAAAATGGCAAATATATCGGCAATATACAAGAAAAGTCCAAAATCAAAAACTAGTAACTACAGACCAGTGGGTTTGACATGCATTCTTTGTAAAGTAATGGAATCCATAATCAGAGATGAAATAATTAAACATATGTAAGCTAACAAACTGTTTTGCAAAAGGCAATTTGGTTTCATATCTGGAAGATCCGCTTCTCTACAGTTACTACAATCCACAGAAAAATGGTCAATGAGCATGGATGGCAACTTACGAACACAGGTGGTCTAAGTGGACATTATGAAAGCCTTCGACACAGTCCCGCATAAGAGACATCTAAACAAAGTTAAGAGTTACTTAATACAAGAGGATACAGCTACAAATGTCAGAGCTCCAGCTTGATCTGAATAAGCTCCAAGAATGGTCCGATAAATGGCTTCCGAAATTTCATCCAGATAAATGTGTGGCAATGAATATTGGCTGCAAGCGTTTTAAACCAAACTACACACTCAAAAGAATAGATGGAAGCCTGTGTCACTAACAATTCACCGGGAAGAGAAAGATATTGGAGTAATAACAGATAAAAACCTGAATTTTGACCAGCACAAAAGAGGGAAAATAAATAAGGCAAATTCAATACTCCGTGCGATCAGAAGAACTTTTACATACGTGGACAAACAAACGATGATTAAATTGTACAAAGCACTAGTGCGCCCACAAAGAGAATATGCGCAACGAATACAGGAAGAATCGGACCTTTTGTGGAAGAATCGGACCCCGAGTGGTTGGAAGAATCGGACCTTTTTGGGAAGAATCGGACCTCGGGTAGTTGACTGAAGAAATGGTGCGTGAAGTGTTCGCGCGTCGAAGGCGCGCTGGGACTGAAGATGGAGGTACGACCCTACCTCTCTTGCCCACTCAATGATTTATGCCCCTGTATAACTTTAATTTTGTAAATATAATGTCACTCATTTATTGTTATTGTTATTTATTATTGCTCAAAAATGGTTAAAAATATATAAAGATATATATATGAAAAAATAAAAAGAATTTTATCTTCAAACGTTCTTCTGTTATCATTCACTCCTGCTGCCCATGCTCAACGAATATTACTCGAGGTCCGATTCTTCCAAAATTCACTCCTGATGTCCATGCTCATCGAATATTACCCGAGGTCCGATTCTACCAAAAAAGGTCCGATTCTTCCAACCACTCAGGGTCCGATTCTTCCAGGGGCCGATTCTTCCAGGGTCCTATTCTTCCACAAAAAGGTCCGATTCTTCCAGTGTCCGATTCTTCCAGGGTCCGATTCTTCCTGTTCCCTGCACGATGTACCTGTAAACTGCACAACAGAAAGCACATAGATGAGCTGGAAAAAATACAGAGACGGGCAACTAAGCTAATCCCAGAATTTAAGGAACTAAACTACGAGGAAAGATTAAGAAAACTAAAATTACCAACACTGCAGTATAGAAGACATCGTGGAGACATGATTGAGTGTTACAAACTGTTCCATCACTACGTCAAGGAAGTCACAGGAATACTAAAAACTAATACGAGTGGTACAATTAGGGGACATACATATAAACTGTACAGAGACAACTCCAAAACCGAGGTCGGGAAAAATTCATTCAGCCAAACATTAAACAATTTACCAGAATACGTGGCCGACTCGCCAAACATAATTATATTTGAAAATAGACTTGATAAAGTATGGGAAAACCAGGAAGTGAGATACGACTTCACAGCAGAACTAAATACTGGCAGATACTCAAACAAAACGTACACTGTAACAGCTGAAGACACTGTACATAGCTAGATACCACAATGAAGACAACAGAGATGGATAAAGTGGCGGACAACGCCAGCGCCCATAATTAAGATAAGTAAACATAGGTAAGTAAGTAAAGTCTAACACGTTGATTGATCCGTGGTCACACCTTGGCGTCCAAAGTGAGAGTCGAAATGCGTTCAGTCGAATGGAATGGTTTCACGCGCCGAAACATGGGTAAGTAAAGGCTAACATGTTGATTGATCCGTGGTCACACCTTGGCGTTCAAAGTGAGAGTCGAAATGCGTTCAGTCGAATGGAATGGGAACAAGCTCCTTTCAACCCTCAGTGACTGTAAATGACTAATTTCTACATGTCTACTCGTGTTGAAGGAGGAACGTTCAGTCCTGTTTTTGTATCGCTGTTTATATCCATATCGTTTACCATTAATCCCAAATCACGTGACCTACTGGTCGGGTTTGAGTTTTTTCAAAGGAAACGACAGTGGTGACACTTTTCATGCCAATTACGATCATGGCATCGAAATTGACAAGGGGCATCATTCGATCCATCAAGGTAATCAAAAGAAAGAGTAACTAAAGCAAAGTTTGCCGTGTAACAATTTTGTAAAATGAAATGCACTGTTGATCAAATCCCCGGCATTGTGGAACGGCGAACGGCATCAAGGTCATAAAAGACACTTGTAATCTGTTATATTCAAGTTGCAAAAGACACATTTCCCCACTCTTCATTGTTTAGCTATAACCAAGGTTGCATCTCTTCAAACTATCTTAATATTGGACTTTCATTTTTCTTCATTTTAGTACATTTAAAACTTGTTCCCCAATTTCGTTGCAAACAAATTAGATACCGGAATGGGGCCTATCGAGACAAAGGTGTCGGGTCGTTTCGCCCCAAATCCCGTTCGCCCCCTTGGTCGTTTCGCCCCCATACCAGTTCGCCCCGGGTCGTTTTGCCCCAATTTTGAGAGTGGGTCGTTTCGCCACACATTTTTCCCGGGGGTATAGGGTGGGTTTGATAAAGAAAAAAAAAACAAAACTAGCGGTTGAAATGATAATGCAGTTTATTTTTATATAAAATTGATAGAAAATGCATTTGCTGTAATACTATGATCTTAAAATGATAACATAACATCGAAACAGTTTAAACAAGACATGATTTCTGAATAGTGAAATGTTGCGTTGGACAGTTACAATGCAAAAACATACATAGATTTTAGTTCAACTGACTATCTCTGTCCTGGTCACCAGAAACTTCGCCGTAAATGTTGCTACATAATTTCAAGAACTGAGTTGTTGAAATGTCTAACTCGGTGTATTTGTCCCAAGCTTTTGTTAATTGCTCCTCAACTTTTATGTAGCGATTTCTCTGGGCACGTTGAAGGTCATCCGATGCAACACATGTTTCCATGGTCTCTGCTTTGCGTCGGAGCAGAGGAATGAGTTTGTAAATACCAAGTCCAACGGTGGCAGCCTTGTTGGTGAGTCTGTAATGCCATCCTGAAAAATTGAACAAAATAACGTTACAATATTTTTCATGGTTGGTAGACGGGAGGACAACAAGCAAATACCCCACCCAACTTCGCCCCCCCTCCCTCCCCTCAAAACACCACTGAAAATAATGTATTTATTTTTTATGTATTTACTACATTACGCATTTATTCATCACACGGTATAATTAGTTATATGTAGTATATATAACTTTGTCAATTTGCCGTTATGTTCAGAAGATTTCTTCCTTCTAAGCGGCTTTCATTTTTTACTAATTCTTATTCCGTTACGTTTAGTGTCGTACCAATGTGTATCGCGTCATGGGAACGTAAAATGTTACGAATTAGTCAAAAATGAAAGCCGCTTAGAAGGAAGTAATCTTCCGAACATGACGGTAAATTGACGAAGTTATATAAAATATTTGATGAAGTGTATAGTATATATATATATATATAGTTATATATTTATATTATTATTAGTTATAATTATATATATATAATTACCTTCAACATCGTTATTGCTGCGTACTGTCTCTTTGAAAACTGACCAACTTTCTACAATTGATGTTAGAGAAATTCAGTTGATTAATATGTTGTTTATCTTACAACAACATTGTTTAGTTTCTTTCTTCTGATTAATGTTAGAGACAGTCACTTGATTAACATGATAGATATTCAGTCACAATGACCAAGGAACGTTTTTAGGAATCATTTGTTTGTCATCAAGGTGGATTAACTGTTTTCGTCAAATTAATGTTAGAGTCAGTCACTTGATTAACATGATAGACACTCAGTCACAATGACAAAGGAACGTCTTTCATCAAGGTGGATTTACAATAAGGTAAGACTACTCTATGGACTGAAAAATTACCATTGAAAATAAAAAAAAAAACCTTTCTACCCTGGGTCGTTTCGCCCCAATTCTGGGGGCGAAATGACCCGGGGCAAACGGGAAAAGAGGCGAAACGACCCGTGCCCGAGATGAAAATCTGCCAGTCGAAACGTACGTCAGCGAGTTGTGACGAAACATCCACCAGGACGCCCTAAAGTTAAACGTCTAAAAGCAATTTCAACTTATGTTGAAGGGTACACAGGTTGCAACAACAAAATTGCAGTATGTCGTCCCCTATCTTAGTCTTACTCTTAGGCCCGAAATTAATGGTTTGGTTCTGGTTACATAGTAGTTCAGCAATCTGAACATAGTGTCTACCCCTCTACGTTCAGATTCCTCCCATTCAAATCTGTGGTAAAATTTTTTTTCAAAACTCAAAAAATAGGAATATATATCAAGCTTTTGCCCTTATCACCGGCTGCATTCGATAGTACACATATTTCCTTACATTTGTGCAGAGTAAATTGATCCAAATTATATGTTATCCTTGATTTATCGACATTTAAAAATGTTTGAAGCATCAACAATCGCTTCAATGTCGTCCATGTTACTTTTCGCTTGTATCGGCTATAAAATAATAACCTGGAGTTGTGCCTAAACAAATATCAATGCGGAAATGAAAATACGATCACATTCACGCAGAGGAGGTCGATTATGATCATTGCGCGGGGGCATTTTATTAGGAGTTACTGTTTCTACACCGATATTCGTTTCGGCAGCAACTCTGGGAAGCGCAAAAAACATGGGCGACATCAAAGAGATTGTTGACGTTTTGGAGTGTGAAATGGGATAGAAGAGGTGAAAAGAATGTGACTATAGAAGCCCATAGAGTTTTCCAGGAAATGATGTTATGTACTGTTATGTTTTATAGAAGCCTATAGTGTTTTCCGGGAAATGATGTTATGTACAGTTATATTTTATGTGGTAGTAAGACAAGACAGCTAATAGTGGCGGTCCATCCTATAGGCTCCTTGCAAGTTAGCTTACAGTAGCTCCTGCATTTTGTGCCCTGTATTTGATCAGCCAGAGCGTTGTGTTGTGATTTCCATAATAATAACACTTTGGTTAACTTCATATTTATTTTTTGTATTGATCAATGAGACATACAGTACAAGTCAAAATAAGTTGTAGCATAGCTACAATGAACTAAGTATACTGCTGCTCCTGCACTGAAAAGATCAGAATCTGGCCTCATTTTCTGGAAAGCTCTCAGTGAGAGCTTTCCAGAAATTTATGTCAGCTTCTGATCTTATAAGTGTAGGAAGAGAAAGATACATGTACTTGTAGTTTATGGTAGTTATTCTACAACTTAATTTGACCTGTACTGTACAATCTTAATGTACATAACGTGAATCAACCTCACAACATTTGTCTCCATTCAGAATAACCTTGCCCTTTATAGACAGCTTCCTTGATATCACAAGGTAGAATAGTATAGGAAGAACTCATTGTGTACCTGTTACTACACTGAGCAAGCAGAGAATATGCAGTGGATTGTGGTTGCAATGTTGTGAGGCGTGTCGATAAATGAAATGGAGATGCTTTAAAGGCTAATGCTCCATTGAAGTTGCATTTCATGTATTGTACCAAACATAAATAAATTTCATTATTGTTGTGACAAGCTTATTCAAAAAAAATGTTTGATATGTCTGGAATCCCTGTTTACTGTGCATCGAAAAAAGCGAATGGTTTGCAGACTGACGACGGACTTTTAGAAATGATTTGAACACTTCATTGTTTTGTAATTTAGTTCCGAATAAAATGATCAGTTGCATCAATATCTGTGAATTTCTTTCTTAAAAATGGTCAGTATCAGTGTTCTTTTAACTTGATGTCCACAGTACATTTCCTGGGAGTTTCTAAGATGCAGGGAAATGATGATGGTTGATGTTTTCTTAAAAACATTTTCCTAACACCATGGCTCAACAATGGCTTGCCTCACTTCAAATAGTTGCAAGCAGTATATAGCATGCCTTCCCTTTTCAAAACTGAAAGACTGCAAAGACTGGGGTATACATTTTCAACCAGCAAAGTGTAACATATTCACCTGCAGGCCTGGAAATAAGTCGCGAATGGTAATTCAGGTTATGGGGATGTTACAATGATTTAAAAAATTGTAACCTCCAAACCGTTCACGATCGCATTTTACTGCGAAAGGAACAAGAAAAAAAAGACCATCACTGGATTCACTTCACTGTTGTGTCAAGGACCTCAACTTGAAACGGTGATCAAACACCTAACAAACTTCTTTCATAAACTTTATGGTCCAAACCCATCACCCGAGAGGGAATGCTATTGACAAATGCAAAGAAATCCATTCAATTGATCATTTGAAATGGCTCTTTTCTCATTTTAATTTCGGGAATGGCAGACTGATCTGCTCGATGGTCTGTAGTCTAAGTGTGATTGTTAGCTCCCTTGAGATGCCTGAATGTAATGTTTCACCAATGTTGAAACAAATTGTCAATGATTACACACAATCGCCCAGGGTTGATTATAATATTGGAATTACATCATAGAATCATTTTATGCATTCGCAAGTGGCACTACTGTTAAATTTTTGCATCTGGAAATTTAGATGAAATACGGCCGCTGAGGAATTAGAAATTTTCCTAAGATGGGCCGAACCATGGTCGGTCTGGCGAACCGACGGCCAGCGGTCGCCCCATAACTTTAAATAGGTTACGACAATCAATTAGGCATGTAAACAGGTTACGAAACTCATTCTTTATTTCCAGGCCTGCACCTGAATCCCCAAACCAAGAACCATTTATTCAAGTCGTACCATCTGTGTGACACTATTTCCCAGGAAGTAGACAACACCAAGTACCCGAGTGTGTATATTACATCTCACCTTTGCTGAAATAAACATCTGTGAATCTGTAGTGAAGCCATTCACATTTTCGGCTTCCTGAGGCAGAACTTACACTGTTGTGACAGTAACATAGAGGGGCAAATATACATCAGCCTAGCACGTCCAATTTTAGAGTATGCCCCTTTGGTACCGGTAACTCCTTTACGATCCTGGATCGATAACTATCATCATGAATGACCTCATAAAAAAGTCTTCGACGATATAGAAAAGAAAATAGGCTTATTCTCCTCAAAAAAGGTTTTTATAAAGCTTGAATCTTCCATTAGGTTGTGTCATGGAATCTGGTAGCCTCAGCTGCCACACCCAACTATATTATCAACGGGTTCTGTTCGGTTACAGTGACATTCATGTATGCAAGTATAGCTTCGTGCCTGACTCAGTCCACTTACAAAATAGTGCTACCCTCACTAAAGCCTGACCCAACTCCTAGTAAAGATGCTTGTGCAGTGTATTAATGTTTCCTAGGTAGCACTGTGAATAAAAAAAACTCTTGTATTTACGGTAACCTATTTTTTTTTTGTATTTTATTAAAAATATTTGTTAAATGTTCTGCAGGTTTGGAAAAGAGAAAATTGTACTGATGTATATTGGATAGAAATATTTCTCGGTGTGCACTGATTGCTGAAAAGTAATACAGTGCTAAGTATAATTCCGCTTGTGTTTTATTTTTAATAATAATTTTTTTGTAGGTTTTGAGTTATTGAATTTTCTTTACATAATTTACACTACACACTTGATTCAAATGTTCAGATTTATCTCAATGAAATTTTTCAAGTCGGCAAAATCTTTTATGGTCTGTAGGGTTCCCCTGAAGGAAAAGGTAATTTTTGTGCCTTTCAGCTCAACATGGCAACATCAAGTATGAGCTATAGGGATGGGTTGTGATCTGTCATCCATCCGTCTGTCGGTATGCCTGTCCATCCACAATTCCTTTAGCGCATCCTACAGGATGCAACTCTCACCTGATCAGTTCCAAATTTCATATATGGCTTTGGGGTAATGTCTAGATGGGAGCTATCAATTTTTAGCTCAACTCAAATTTGAGGTTATGCCATGGCCCGTTGTCTGTCTGTCCATCCGTCCATCAACAAATATATATGGCTCGAGGCCGTATTTATGAACCAATCTTTACGAAATGTCTTGGGTACCTTTGTTATCACCGTGGGAAGAGAATGAGTGTTTTGGGGTGTGGTTCGAAATTCAAGGTGGCCACCAGCAGCCATTTTGTACCTAATTCAGTACAATCAGTTTTTTGTACAGAACTTCTGTAGGAAAGTTCTGATTTCAATAAATTTTTGTGTGAATGTTTAGTAACATGGAATACATCACATATTGTACAGGTTTTTTTCTCATTTAGAAATTCTGCAAATTAGATGAACTTTGATTTATTCAGTGCTACAGTTAAAACTAGAAGACTAGAAGTCACGAACTGTGCACTTATCTAGGCTTAATTATGTGTAGGAATTGCACGCAATTGCCATGTCAAAGGGCATCCAAAGCACAGCAGGTTCTCCTGGTTACTCCTAGCAAACACAGGCAATGTTTCTGCCAATGGACCTCCGGGTTACCCAGAGGTCCATTGGCTGAAACATTGCTTGTGCACTGGCCATATGTACAGAATTTGATAGCCTTACTGTGGTCACACAGTAAGTATACATGTCAATACGGCCTGGGCTAGGGGCTGTATTTATGAACCGATCTTCACAAAACTTCTTGGGTACCTCTGTTCTCACCTTGGGATGAGAACGAGTGTTTCTAGGTGCGGTCCAAAATTGACGATGGCTGTCAGTGGCCATTTTGTACCAAAATTAGGTACAATGAGTATTTTGTACACAACTTCTATATGGCTCAGGCTAGAGGCCGTATTTATGAACCAATCTTTACAAAACTTGTTGGGTACCTTTGCTTTCACCGTCGTACGAGAACGAGTGTTTTTGGGTGCAGTCCAAAATTCAAGATGGCCACCAGCAGCCATTTTGTACTGAAATTAGTGTGATCAGTTTTTTGTACAGAACTTCTGTATGAAAGTTCTGATTTGAATAAATAAATGTATGAATGTTTAGTAACATGGAATACATCACATATAATACAGGTTTTTTTCTCGATCAGAAATTATGCAAATTAGATGAACTTTGATTTATTCAGTGCTACTTATACAGAATAAGTACACATGTCAATACGGCTCGGGCTAGGGGCTGTATTTATGAACCGATCTTCACTAAACTTCTTGGGTACCTTTGTTATCACCTTGGGACGAGAGCGAGTGTTTTGGGGTACTGTCAGAAATTCAGGATGGCTGACGGCGGCCATTTTGTACTGAAAGTAGATACAATCAATTTTTTGTACAGAACTTCTATATGAAGGTTCTGATTTGAATGAATGTTTAGTAACATGGAATACATCACATATAATACAGGTTTTTTTCTCGTGCAGAAATTATGATTTATTCAGTGCTACTTATACACAGTAAGTACACATGTCAATACTGCTCAGGCGAGGGGCTGTATTTATGAACCGATCTTCATGAAACTTCTTGGGTACCTTTGTTATCACCTTAGGACAGGAACAAGTGTTTTTGGGTGCGGTCTGAAATTCAATCTTGATGGCAGCCGACGGCCATTTTATACTGAAATTAGGTGCAATCAGTTTTTTGTACACAACTTCTAGGACTACGTTTGTTATCATCTTGGGATGGTAATGGGTGCTTTGGGGGGCTCGGCCAAAAATTCAAAATGTCTGTTGACAGTCATATTTACGGGAATTCTGTGTATTACATTTTTTGTACAGATCCTGTAAAGAAGATTTTTTATGTCAGTACTGCTTGCTATAAATTTAGTGGGTGCCTTTGTTATCACTGTGCTATGAGAACAAATATTTTTGGGTTCAGTCAGACCCAAAAAGGGAGATAATTAAAAATCTTTTCCAAAAACACCAGACAAAATAATGTTTCTTGAATTCAGCATCCCTAGGATGTGTATGTTCAAATGTGTTGAAGCCAAGTTCCTGTGTTAATATTTGTTGTTGTTTGGAGAGGGTAAACATTATTAGCACAACCCGATTTTCTATTTACAATGAGAAAAATAAAACCTCCTCACCCATGGGAACCCTTTGAGCTAAAGATAAAAAATTCAAATACCTATATTTTAAGAAGGACTGGACAAATATTTATTAATTAGTATGAATCAACCATAGAAAGGTTTGAATCAAACAGGCCAAAACAGTTGCTAACATTTTGCTTATGGTGCACCATAACAAGGATCCCCATTGTAACATTAACCCCATGAAGATTTCTTTTCTAGTTTAGCATCTAACTGTCGCCCACCTTTACAATACTTTACCTATACATTTGTTACAGGCTATGGTCAGCATCTATGTACAGACTGTTACAATACTTTATATGTACCTTTGTTATCAGGTCATTACCTAGATGTGTGTCATTGCTGTGTCACATACTATATATGTACATGTCTTACACAAGTTGAGCTACAGTGTCATTGACACTTTCATTTTTAGCTTAACTTGACATAGTCAAGATAAGCTATTGCCATCACGCGTGCGGAAGTCTGTTAGTCTGTGACGTCTGTTCATATTTTCCTTTAGCACGGGCTTCACCTCGCAGTTCTTGTCTGATTGCCACGAAATTTCATATGCAGTTTTGGGGTCATGTCTAGATGAGAACGTCCCCTTTTGGTCGCGATCGGGCAACCGGTATGGCTGCCTGAGCCGAAAACCATTAGCACAGTCTACAGGTCGTATTTATGAAGGGATTCCATTGTAACTTGGTAGGATGCCTCTGTATAATGCCTAGATGAGAATGTCCCCTTTTGGGCATGATCTATCAACCGTGATGGCTGCCCAAGCCCGAAACCCCAAAACTTTTAGCAATTGGCATTGTTGTGTTTTGCTTAAAATCAACCACTTCTTATAAGACTGGCGCACATTGGACGAACTTTCGTTTTGTGCTCCCACGGATCGCCTTGGTATAAATATGGCGACAGATGCTACTTTCACCTAGATTAGTAGGCTAATACAAATAGTGAGGCAGTCTACCCAAATTGCTCTTGAGATTCATATATTTCATGTAAATGCATCTCAGTGAGATGAAGGGGGGGGGACATGTAAATGTGGAGACGAAACGACATGATGTAATACCCCACTGGAAAGATCTCGCCAAGTCTCATCCGACAGTGCATTGCAGCATAGTACATCTGTTTGGATCAATCCCATTAAATATTCAACAAAATAACCCACAACACCCGATTCTTTTGTGTTATCCTTTACACAAGAAATGACCTAATTAGCGTTACCGGAGAAAGTGGATTCTCTGAAAACGTTTAGCTCCACTTTGTACTCAGACTTAACTTAAATTCTACCCGTATATGCTGTATTTGTCATAAATATACTTCAACCTGAATTTTCCTTTTAATGGATGGAGACTATAAGCGCTGAGATGCAATACCTGCTGGAAAAGGCTCTTCGAGCGACTTACGGCAGTGCATAGCAAAGCAGTACATGTTCGACTCAACCCAAATAAACAATTTCCAAAATAATCAATAACACTGTTATCTCTCATGTCAACCTCTATACAAATAATAGTTTAATTAGTAGTTATTGGAGAGAAAGTGTTCTCTAAAACATGTATACTTCCACTTTACATGTAGAATTAACGTAATTCTACCCATATATAGCGACTTGTTAAAAAACAGAGCATGGATTCAAAATCGATTGCTGAAATAGCCACTACTGTTGCATCAAAGATATAGCTTGTTGTCTCAAAAATATAGTTTGTGGCCCCTCACTGGAGCTCGCTCGCTAGGCTCGTGCCAGTGAGGTGTCTTAGGCGGTGTCTTTGAGACAAAAATTGATAATCGGAATCAGTGGAAAGCCATGGCGAAACTACGAGAAGTCTCTCTATACCACTGTGCGATGCACAGAGTAAAAAAAAAAAAGCCTGATGATCGCACAGCCAATCCTAACCTCAGAAGTAACCACACACTATAATCTTTATGACACATTTTATTTATTGTTATTTTTATGTATATAGATTCTGCACAATTGTTAAAATACAAGTAGAGTCACAACCTGTTCGCTGTGAACATGATTTTGGAAAATCACACACAGCAGAGAGAAATAATTACTGTACTGTCTGGCTTTGCATACAAATACTGATGCCAAAATTATTTTGCATAGACAGTTATCATGGCGATTGATATCAGTACTTATCGTGCAAGGATTGGGACATTCGGTGTTGTTAGGGGTATTGAGTCTGTATCACATATGAACACACATACCTATTACTCTAAAATGATATATTTGGTGTTGGGGCAATCTGGGTTAGCGATAATGATTTATTTACTGCTATTAATCAGTGGAGATGTGGAGCTAAACCCAGGTGACCCAAACAGCAATATGTCGATAGTACATATAAATGTCAGAGGCATTCGAAATAAGATTGACTTAATTCAAGCAGAACTTGGCGACTTTGATATTATTGCCATTACAGAATCTATGTTAAGTGAGAACGTGAATTCAGATAGTTTGAGACTTCCTGGTTATCAACATCCGCCAGTTCGAAAAGATAGAGAAGATGGCATTGGCGGTGGAATTAAAGTCTATTTTAAATTTGGTTTAATATGTGAACGCAAATGCGATCTAGAACGTCCTGGATTAGAGGCAACGTGGATTGAAGTTAGAAGTACAAATCAAAAGATTTTATTGGGGGTGTTCTATCGACCACCGTCATCCCGTAACTTTTACTGGGATCTTATTGATGAATCAATATCTGAAGCACGAAACGATTTGACAATCAAGTGCATCATAGTCGGGGATTTCAATGTTAATTGTATACCAACAACCCATCCCAAATTTTACATTTGGAAACAACGCACACCATGGTACAGGTCATCAAAGAGCCAACAAGGGTTACTGAAAGCTCAAGTTGTCTCATTGACCTGATGCTGACCACTTGCCCAGACTCTGTCTCGAATGTAAAAGTTATCCCCCCATTTTGTAGTGATCACCATGCTATATCCGCCCATGTGACATGCATGAGATCACATTTCACTCCGTATAGTAGGGTCATCTGGGATTTCAAAAATATGGATGCAGATGGATTATCGCAGACATTTTCTGCTACAAACTGGGATGAGTTTTTTATAGTGGGGAGTGTTGATGCAATTACAGAAAACATTACTACTTATATCATAGAATCAGCCAAAAACTTTACTCCATCAAAGTCTATATTAGTGCGCCCGAATGACAAGCGATGGATGACTGCTGCTGTACGAAGGCAAATGCGATATCGTAATAGGGCTCACGACAAAGTCAAACGAACAAATAACCCAGAACACTGGCAGGAGTTTAGATGAATAAGAAATAATACTATAACATGTGTGAGGGAAGCAAAAAGAAACTACGACCTCAAGTTAGAGACCTTTGTATCTCCCAAGAACCCTTCTTCTAAGCAGTGGTGGAAAAGTTTGAAGCATTTTTCGCGACAGCAATCAAATACAAGTGATATTTTCCATCCACTGCTAGAAAGAGGGGAAGTTATAAGTGCCCCGACTGACATTGCGACCATATTTAATGATTATTTCGCTAGACAGTGCACCGTACCTAGTGATGGGGAATTACCAAGCATTATTCGTATGGATGGGTCTGTCGACAGTGTTGAAACTAGTCCTTCAGGGGTTGAATCATTATTGTCTAAATTGGACACGTCCAAGGCTTGTGGCCTGGACAAAATTAGTAACAAGATCTTAAAACGTTTCTCAATCGAGTTATCATACCCACATTCTCGGCTGTTTAACATATCTTTATCGACAGGACTATTCCCTCAAAAATGGAAAATAGCAAATGTCATACCAATTCATAAGAAATTATCACCCAAAAATAAAGAAAACTATCGACCAGTCTCATTGACATACTGCATAAGTAAAGTTCTTGAAAAAATAGTTTTCAACCATGTTTATGAATTTCTCACAGAAGATAATCGCCAATCTGACCTGCAGTCAGGCTTCAGGCCGGGGGATAGTACAGTTAATCAACTAATATATATTGACAATTTCATAAAATCCTCCCTTGATGAAGGTAAAGAAGTTAGGTTTGTATTCTGCGACATAAGTAAAGCATTTGACAGAGTCTGGCATGATGGACTAATACATAAACTTGATGCGATTGGTATCAGGGGCAGTTTGTTGACCTGGTTCAAAAACTACTTAACCGATCGCTCACAGCTAGTTGTAATTAATGGTAGCAGCTCACAACCATACCACATATTTGCTGGTGTCCCCCAGGGATCTGTTCTTGGTCCCCTTTCATTTAACATTTACATAAATGATATAGTGAACAATATTCAGTCCAATATTAGGCTATATGCAGACGACACATCCATATTTTTAATTGTTGAAGATGCAACCCAGGCCTCAAATCTTTTAAATACAGATCTTGAGCGTATTGGTTCCTGGGCGAAAACGTGGAAGGTTAATTTTAACTCTGAGAAAACAGTGGCGCTTAGCTTCACAAGGAAGTGTAATCCCCTTCCAAAGCCAACTCTCTATTTTATAGACACTCCTGTGAGCGATGCTAAAACTCATAAACATCTTGGTCTGAATGTTCATTATTCAGGATCGTGGAACACTCATGTAGATTCAATAATCAGTAAAGTCAGCCCCATGATAAACGGCTTTCGTAGCTTGAAATACAGACTTTCCAGATCAGCTTTGGAAACAATGTATATCAGCTTTATTCTTCCACTCTTTGACTATGCTGATATCATCGGGGATAACTGTCCAGAGAACAAGTTAATTGTGTTAGAAAATCTACAACTTGATGCTCTGCATACAATATGTGGTATTCCAAGAGGCACAAGCCATGATCGTATATATTCAGAAACTGGATTCATAACTCTAAAAGAACGCAGAAGAAGGCACAAAATCACCACAATCCACAAAATTATAACTGGAAATGCGCCCTTGTACCTAACGTCTATGATTCCCCGCCAAGTGTCTGAAATAACGACTTACCCGCTACGTTCTTCGTGTAATCTTCGGGAAATACAATGTCGCACTTCGCTTTTTGCAGATTCATTCCTGCCATCTGCGGTAAAGCTTTGGAATGCTTTGAACCCAAATGTTAGATCCTGTGAATCAACAGAACTCCTAAAGCAGTATTTAAAAAGGAACGACATAGCGGTTCCGAAGTATTACTATGCCGGTGGGAGGAATGGCCAGATGCTGCACTGCAAACTTAGACAAAGGTGTAGTGACCTAAAAGGTCATATGTTTGAACGATTTTTAGTCAGCGATCCAAGATGCTCATGTGGATTCAATTATGAAGATTCCGAGCATTTTCTTCTAACGTGTCCAAAATACATCACACAGCAACAAATATTATTTGAAAGCATTGATTATACAGTATGTGACACAGAAGTACTTTTATCTGGCAGCTCCATGTTGTCAGATATAGAAAATAGGAATATCTTCATAGCCACACAGAACTTTATTATAAAAACAGGAAGATTTCGCTGAAAACTCAATGTTTAACAGATCTTCCAAGACTGTTGAGTTCAATTGCCCATTACAATTATTATTATTATAATTATTATTATTATTATGGCAATAATTATTATTTTTCATTTTCCCTCATATTGATATTGTTTTCGTTCCCAAACATAGCTAGTTTAATATCCACTTGCACATGGAATTATTGAAGTAATGTCATAGACGATCAGATTCAATACCAAACCTTATGAGACGCCAACGTAAACTATGACTCTACTCAGATTTCCACACTTTTTCATGCACCATCGTTTGTAATTCAAAAAGTATTTATATGTAACGGTAAGGTATTTATATAGGCTTATAGCCTGTTTACCGAACCATTTCAAGAGAATAAAATATTGTTTAAAAAAAATTGCTGTGTCACATACTATATATGTACATGTCTTACACAAGTTGAGCTACAGTGTCATTGACACTTTCATTTTTAGCTTAACTTGACATAGTCAAGATAAGCTATTGCCATCACGCGTGCGGAAGTCTGTTAGTCTGTGACGTCTGTTCACATTTTCCTTTAGCACGGGCTACACCCCGCAGTTCTTGTCTGATTGCCACGGAATTTCATATGCAGTTTTGGGGTCATGTCTAGATGAGAACGTCCCCTTTTGGTCGCGATCGGGCAACCGGTATGGCTGCCCGAGCCGAAAACCATTAGCACAGTCTACAGGTTGTATTTATGAAGGGATTCCATTGTAACTTGGTAGGATGTCTCTGTATAATGCCTAGATGAGAACGTCCCCTTTTGGGCATGATCTATCAACCGTGATGGCTGCCCAAGCCCGAAACCCAAAAACTTTTAGCACAGTCTGCAGGTCATGTTTAATGTGGAGGGATTTCATTGTAGCTTGGTAGGATGACTCCTTATGATGTCTAGATGAGAATTTCCCCATTTGGGCATGATCTGCCAACCGTGATGACTGTCCGAGCCCAAAACCCTAAAACCTTTACCACAGTCTACAGGTCATATTTATTGAGGAATTTCATTGTAACTTGATGGTTTGACTTCATACAATGTCTAGATGAGAAAGTCACCTTTTGGGCATGATTGGGCAACTGTGACGGCTACAGGGGCCCAAAGCCCAAAAACCTTTAGCACGGTCTAGAGGTCATATTTATGAAGGGATTTCATTGTAACTTGGTAGGATGACTCCAAATAATGTCTAGATGAGAATGTCCCATTTTGATCGCGATCATGCAGCCTTGATGGGTGCCCGGGCCCAAAAACCTTTAGCATAGGCAAAAGGTCATATTTATGAAAGGATTTCATTGTAACCTGTTAGGTTGACTCCATTTAATGCCTAGATGATGACATCCCCTTTTGGTCGTGATTGGTCAGTTGTGATGGCTACTAGTGCCCGAAGCCCAAAAACCTTGAGCACAGTCTACAGGTCATATTTATGAAGGGATTTCATTGTAACTTCTTAGGATCACTCCAGATGATGCCCAGATGAGATTGTCCCCTATGGTTGCGATCATTCAGCCATGATGACTGCCCGAGCCTGAAGCCCGAAAACCTTTAGCACTGTCTAAGGTCATATTTATGAGGGGATTTCATTGTAACTTGGTAGGATGACTCCAAATAATGTCTAGACGAGAACGTCCCATTTTGGCCATGATCATTCAGCCTTGATGGGTGCCCGAGCCCAAAAACCTTTAGCATAGGTAAAAGGTTATATTTATAGAAGGATTTCATTGTAACCTGTAAGGTTGACTCCATATAATGCCTAGATGATGACATCCCCTTTTGGTCGTGATTGGTCAACTGTAATGGCTACAGGTGCCCGAAGCCCGAAAACCTTGAGCACAGTCTACAGGTCATATTTATGAAGGGATTTCATTGTAACTTCGCAGGATCACTCCAGATGATGCCCAGATGAGATTTCCCCTTTGGTTGCGATCATTCAACCATGATGGCTGCCCGAGCCCGAAGCCCGAAAACCTTAAGCACAGTCTACAGGTCATATTTATGAAGGAATTTCATTGTAACTTGGTAAGTTGACTTCATATGATGTCTAGATGAGAACGTCCACTTTTGGACACGATTGGGCAACTGTGACGGCTTCAGGGGCCCAAAGCCCGAAAACCTTTAGAACAGTCTACAGGTCATAATTATGAAGGAATTTCATTGTAGCTTGGTAGGATGACTCCAAATAGTGTCCAGATGAGAATGTCCCCTTTTGGTTGCGATCATTCAACCATGATGGCTGCCCGAACCCGAAGCCCGAAAACCTTTAGCACAGTCTACAGGTCATATTTATTAAGGGATTTCATTGTAACTTAGTAGATTGACTTCATATAATGTCTAGATGAGAACGTCCCCTTTGGATGCAATTGGGAAACTGACGGCTACAGGGGCCCGAAGCCCGAAAACCTTTAGCACAGTCTACAGGCCATATTTATGAAGGGATTTTAATGTAACTTGATAGGATGACTCATTTTGGAATAATTTCATTGTAATTTTGTTGATATACGTTAACTGTGAGGGCCACATACATTAACTGTGAGGTCATATTAACCCACCCCTCAGCTTTTTAGTACAGTGTACACCTCATATTATTTTTATCATAAACATAGCACACAGGGAACAGAAATGAACATATTCCCAATTATCACAATTCTTGTCTTATTTCATAATCCTTTCATAAACATTGAACATTATCCTTTTCATCAAACACAACACACAAGTTAAGCTACAGTGTCATTGACACTTTCATTTAATTTCGTTGAAAAACATGGCCGCCAGTGGCCAGCTTGAATTTGGATATAAATTGTCCAACAATTCCTTTAGCAGGCCCTACAGGTCGCATCTCTCACCCAATCAGTCCTAAATTTCATATATAGCTTTGGGGCAATGTCTAGATAGAAGCTATCAAATTTTTTGAGTTTTGTAAAAAAACATCTTAGATTTGGCAACTAAATTGTCAACAATTCTATTAGCACACCCTACATGCCACGTCTCTCACCCAGTCTTTTTCAAATTTCATATTTAGCTTTGGTGTGATGTCTAGATGAGAGCTATTGAATTTTTCTGAATTTTGTTGAAAAACATGGCTGCCAGCAGCCATCTTGGATTTGGATATAAATTGTCCAACAATTCCTTTAGCACACCCTACAGGCCGTGATTCTCACCTGATCAGTTCCAGATTTCATATGTGGCTTTGGGACAATTTCTAGATGAGAGCTATCAATTATTTGTGAATTTCGTTGAAAAGCATGGCCACCAAAGCTCTCCACCTTATTGTTCACAAGATAGAAATTCTACCAGACCCCTCAAAGTTTGTGCAGTCTATTTTCCTACTTAAAACATAAGTTACGTCTCCCCCAGGTGAACTGAGCCTCAATGAATAACCCTGATACTTGATAAATGCAAAGGGGTTGATAAATACCCCTTCCATCTTACTCGCGTGACTAGAAACCTGCTCTGCGACCATATCTGCTGGGTGAAAAGACACAATTTCAACATGGAAACTTAGAACATCAGGAGAGAATCCTCTGATTGCTCATAGAATCCAAGAACCCATTGGGCAGTGTGACTACTGAATTAAAAACCTATCTTGTTATTAGAGGTAACTATGTAATAGGGAAAAAGTTTGTTTAGGCAATGAGGGTGCCAAGCAGACCTTCTGCCTCCCTACCGGAAACCCTGAAATAATAAAATAATATTTGCAACATCTTCTTCCCATGTAGCTCAATACAAAGTCCACAAAAGCAGTATTTTACTCTATCTGATCATTGTTGGGTTGCCACAAATTTATATACATCATTTGGTAGAAATTTCATTAACCCTTTATCTAACATGAAAGGCAGTACGACACTTGCAAAAAAAATTCTTGAATAACTAATTTTTTGCATTAAAAACATGAGCTCATTCCAATGTGGGGTCCTAAGCTATTTTTTAAGACAAAAAATGAAAAAAAATAATGAAAATTGAGTGGTATTTTTTTTGTGAATAGCGTTGGCTGGTTTTGCCTGTTACATCAGGTAAAGGGTTAAATACTCAGTATAGTGGTACCCTGTTAATTGATTTGCAGGTGGAGATTATTCAATTAGCAAGATTAATTTTGTAATAAAATGTATTGCATGCCTCTATCCCTAAAAAGAAAACAAAGTACAAAGTGTAATGGCTGAACAATCCCTTTTTCTGCTACAATTGTGCAGGTGAATAAAAAAAAATGTTTCTTTTTGATGTGAAAGGTTCATGTATGTTACAGTGATGAAATGTCCAATGATTTGACCAATGTTTTGATGAAACTATGGTCAAATATTTCTACATTTCTGCACTATTCAGTATTTAATCATACTGCAGTATTTTTAAAATACTGAAACTCGCTGTCAAAATTTCAATACTGTGAATTGTTTTGTATTTGGAAGTTACGGTACTTTAAGTTAACAATGTTATTCAGTTAACAGATGAACAATTAAGTGGACGCCACTGTACTCCTAAATCATGACTAAATCAAGAAAAACATACAGACGAGACGTCTCAGATCCAATGTTCTCATATTTCTGTTGTGGTTTGATGTGAGTAAAAAATTGTAATGCGAATTCTGATCTTATCTTGACCACTTGTAATCTGATTGAAATTTTCAACATGTACATGTACATTACAGTCCATAACAAAGTATACCATTAGGTGATATTCTTTTGTTGATTACGCCATATTAACACCTTATTTTGGCGATACTCCTACAGTATCAATGCGATGTTTTCAACATGTTGTGGTGAATATCGCATGGCAAATGCGTGCATGACGCGTTATTTTCATAACTATCATTCGTAATTTTTTTGATGAAAAGAAGAGGAGTGAATACTTATAATAATATGGACGATTTGAGTCATGCAAAGCTTTTTATGTTAAACAAACTGATATAGTTGATGAATTCATTGAGGTCGATGCAATAAAAGCTTGGATTTCCCTTGGCCTACTCGTCTTCATGAGTGTCCTTGAAAATATGTTTACATAATTGCTGTTTAAACATTTATAAATATAAAGCTCTCTTTAAAGTCAAAGGAAGGTGGGAGTCTTCCTTTCGCATTCGATAACGGCAATATCAAGCACAAATTCGGGTGATGTAAATTGAAATAGAAATATTTGTGAAAACAATGAAATGGCCTGCTTGCATGTAAATGTGTAAAATGAGCCAATTAAAATTTATTTTAAAAAGGAAACAGAAATTCCTGAGCCCCGCAATTAAACTGCATCTGATAAGACTGAGAGCTCAGTTTGGATGTGCAAAAGACCATATTTCCGAATCACAGGTTAAACGACTCCGTCTGTGATATATTTTGGACACATTTTAAAATATCTATTATAAATTTTAACAAAATATCAACATATTAATATGAAGTATTTTTAAGTTAGTTTGAATTAAATTCCACAGTGAAAATTATCCAGAATTATATACACTTGTCCCTGTATCCCGATAAATTCTGTCTTTTGATTGGTCAGAATGCCTTGGGCAAAGGGTACTGTTTACTCGTTTTCTTAATGACCAAAGAGATGTAACTCTATCTGTTGTCTTCTGCATTTGTAAAAACAAACAAAAGTTATTTATGAATTTGGTCCAACTTTTTACAGAGCGTGAGAAACGCGTCCACAAATTTTGTGTTTCAAACGGGACAAAAACGTTATCTCTGTCAACATGTATGGTATATGGAGATTTAATACCTGGATGTCTCATTAAAAAAAAACTGACATCCAGGTATTAAATCTCCATATACCATACATGTAAGTGGAGATAACTTAAAATAAGCAAGAATACATCCACCCAGCACTACGAACTGATGAACTGACTGGAAAATACTTTGTTCAGTTTCAGGATTGTTTTTTTTTTAGCTTTGTGCTAATTAAAACATGTCTTTGTGTACTTGTTTGTTTTGTAATTGCATTGAAATGATGGTTGTTAACAATTATTTGAGTGTTTAGGTTTGTTTACTGTTTAACATTGATATGACTTCACTAATTCTTGATTTGGTGTAGGTGTAGTAAATAATATAAATATACTGTAAACAATATAACAAAAATTGGTTTGGAAGTTAATACAATAAATAAAGTTTTTTGATTTTGTCTTCTTAGCACATTCGACTGGCCAAATCACGACCAACTGATGCATTATTCCTATAAAAATATCGCGATATTCGGTTTTGAATGTGACTCAAATATCACCCAAATAGTGTGTTATTAGCACAACCAGGTTTCCATTTTATTTTAGGCTGTACTGTATCTGTTTTGTGATCACAGTATTATAACCCCGATTGGTCAAATTGGAGTGTGACACTCCATGTGTTGTCACAATGACCTTGTGCCTAAAATAATCATTGGTATCCGAACTCATGCCCTGCTTGAGCCCAGTTACTGTGTTGTAAGATCTGACAGCTTTTTTCTGTTGCTCTGTGATTCCCTCTGGTACTCTGCCTTCCTCCATTTGGCAGGCTCAGCTGCCTACCTGAAAAGGGAAAAACAAATACACATGTAATACTGCCAGTGATGTGTCGCAAGGGTCTGAGCTTCACATATCTCATGTGAGAGTACAACCTGTAAAAACTTTTCCCAGTCTCTCTATCTCTATGTAAAAATGACAGTGACAAAATTACAATACAAGGGTAGGATAAAACATCAGCATTAAAAAAACTGGAAAAAACAGTACTTTTCAAATTTTTATTTTTGTTTATCATATTAATTTAATGTATTAAAAAAACCCAGAAAGATAATTTGAAATAGATTGCAACCCATGTTATGCAATTCATTCAAAATTTTATGATCGCTATTATGTTCATAATACTGTACCAGGGACATATCCAGGACATTTTTGTTACCAGTATACCGGTTTGGCCGCTCAAGCTTCAGGCACCCAAACTCATTGTATTCATGTATAATTTCCATCCCCTAGTCCACTAAAATGGTCAAAATCCAGCAAAAATTATACATGGCTAAAACCAACACAAAGCTAATCCTTTGAATCCCGAACTAGGATACTTTAGCTGACTAAAAATACACCTGAGGCAATGCACTCTGATTAAAAAAAAACGCATGGAGCAGGTATGCGTAAAGCACATGGAGGCATTACGGTAATTTCAACTTTTGTGTCTTTTAAAAACCTTGCGTTCAGTACGATAATCATACTTTCAGTTTCTGTCTCTACCACCTATGGCCTTCTGTTATGCCTGTGGCATATATGGACAGGTGTCCCCAAATTATCTCTGGATATGGCCCTGTGTACCGGTAGAAATCAGGCAGTGCGGTAGCTCAGTGGTAGAATGCAACATATATGTCTTCAACCGAAAGGTCCACGGTTTGATTCCAAACAGGGGTAACTACATTGTGTCCTTGTGAAAGGCACTTAATCCCAGAAGTCAACACACAAGGTAGTGTTTTGGGGACAGAAAGCTAATTTGAGCACTACTGCGTATTTGACACATGCATCTATACCTTTAAATGCTGTGCATTTGACATTTTTGAAGACGTACATGGAGCTGAAATTACAATTTTGCACACTCTCTTGCAACACCAGGTATTTCAGCCAGGTATTCATAAAAAAGAGATATTTGAGTTTAAAAAGTTCTTATTGGAATTTTAAAAAAAAAATATCGACCTATCCATTCTTCATAATTAACATTTGAACTAAGAGATATATTAATGTCATGAACATTTTAATGTCTTTTTTTCCTTTTTTGATTCTTTTCAGGGTAGAGCCTTTTCAACGAGAGCAGCAGCTGATATTGAAGATGCAGGAGTTCGTCTGCCCAAACAAGATGTTAAGGTACAATAAGATAGGCCTTGTGGAAAGCTACACTCCAAAAAGGATGTGTATAATAGTTGTTAAACATTAATTTTCAGGAAGAACACTGGTGATGAATTTTAGGCATGTAGATATGCTTTAGCTCAAAAGGGCCTGCACAAGTGTCTTGAATTCCTGCCAGCCTACAACTTTCTTATGTCCTGTGGCTTAACAGTCATTTCTAGTCAAGTCTTGGCTGCCTTAACAGGCAGCCAAGACTTGACTAGAAGTCACTGCCTACCTAATTTCTCTATTGTCAACAGGACATGATGATGCCATGTTAAGGACATGTTCTGAGGTAGTAAAAGCCGGAAATAGGCCTTTATGGGTTAATCATTAAGGGCCTAGAGATTATTATACATTTTTGCTATACTTTGAAAGCCTACCTCCTGTGGCTTTGCAGTTGTATCTTGTCAAGTCTTGGCTGCCTATAGAGGCAGCCAAGACTTGCCTAGAAAGAACTGACAAGGTGCTTTGAAAACAAGTTAGGAGTTTACCCAAACAATGCATGTTGGAGCACCTGCTCCTTTGCATTAAAAAGTTATCAAATCAAAGTCGGAATTAGGCCCTAAAGGATTAAAATTGAATAAACTAGATCAATAATCTACAGCGTGCATGATCACATGTTTTAACCATTTACCTCACATGATGACTAGTTTCTTGAATGATGAAATATTTTTACAAAAAATTTCCTCTAAAACATGGCTTATGACCCCTCATTGGAACAAGCTCAATGTCATTAGCTAGACTCTGGAGGCAAAAAATAATAAAATTTGAATCGCCATTTTTGTGAGTAGTGCTGGTCAGATATGGCCATTATATCAAAGGCAAGTTTAGGGAACTTTATTTTCTAAAAATAATGCATGCATCTCCTTAATCAAAGAAGCTTAGCATAAGCCAATTGGTCAAAATTTTTTAGGTAACATTGTTTAAGGAATATTAACACCATTGCCCAACATAGTAACCAAAACCGGCTAGCACTATTCACAAAAATTGCCAATGAAATATTGTTATTTTTAGCTCACCTCACTGCAAGTCATTGTGAGCTATTGCCATCACTTGTCATCCATTGTCTGTCAGCCGCTGTCTGGCAACTTTGGAAACTTTTCTTCATCACAACCATTAAGTCAAATTCAGACATATATTGCATAGTGTTGGGAGGTTAACCGAAAATACAACTCGGTTTCGGTTATTTAAAAATACCGACCGACCTGCATGTGTGATAATCGTCAGTTAGGGACATGCACAGTTATTCAATTGCACAATCTTGAATGCTGTCACTTTGTGTAATGTGTTATATAAAAGGGCAGAAATCACATAAAAAATCAGAGCCCGGTAGGCCTAATTAATAACTTTTTTGGTCCCATAATATATTTAGGTATTAAATAAACTTTCTTTTGAATGACAAAAGAAAGAAATGATAAAAGTCACCCTATTCAATGTGAGATTGAAAGCGCCACCTGGCTTTTGACAAAAATAAAACAAACATCAAATTACCAAAAATGACCACACACTTAACTTGAATGCAATATCCATGCATCTGCTGGCTACTGTTGGTAATTTCTATGTATAAATTTGAATGGAATTAAAAAAAACCCACTTGTACACTATACTTGCACCAATAACATTTTCAAGACTGCAGGCAAAGATTCAGGGCTTTCAGTTTCAGTACACGAAATTCAACACAATATTCATTAATTTTCATGACCTTCAACACCAACGGTAAAACACTGTAAAACACTGTACCTATAAAATGATCAATTTATCAAACACGGTTTCCTTTGCTGAACTGGAACTTACCACTTCCTGAATCCTCCGCTTTTGTACTGTCCTATATATTTATTTCTACATGTATTTTTGAAAGCTTTAATCTCAAAATAAGTTTCAAATTCACATTTGGAAGTGTGATAACAATTAGGATCACAATGACCTAAATGAGCGACTTTTACTTTGTAAAATTTTTAGGGTCGGCATAATTGTTTAGGATTGGTCGGGGCACCCCAAAGAGATTTCTTTTCTTTGGCCTGACATTTCACAACATTACATCTTCCGAATTTTTTATACGCCCGTTTGAAAAAACGGGACGTATTATGTTATGGCGTTGTCCGTCCGTCTGTCTGTCTGTCCGTCTGTTTGGTTTCCGAACAATAACTTTAGTATTTGTTTTCCGAGCGGCTCCAAATGTGGTATGTGGTTTAATCACAACAAAATACAGGTCAAGTTCGAATATGGGGTCGGTCCGAACATTTTTCGCCTGAATTATGGCCCCAGTTGGACTTAGAATTCGTCAAATATTTGGTTTCCAGATGGTAACTTTAGTATTTGTTTTCCGATCGGCTCCAAATGTGGTATGTGGTTTAATCACAACAAAATACAGGTCAAGTTCGAATATGGGGTCGGTCCGAACATTTTTCGCCTGAATTATGGCCCCAGTTGGACTTAGAATTCGTCAAATATTTGGTTTCCGGATGATAACTTTAGTATTTGTTTTCCGATCGGCTCCAAATTTGGTATGTGGTTTAATCACAACAAAATACAGATCAGGTTCGAATATGGGGTCGGTCCGAACATTTTTCGCCTGAATTATGGCCCCTGTTGGACTTAGAATTTGTCAAATATTTGGTTTCTGGATGATAACTTTAGTATTTGTTTTCCGATCGGCTCCAAATTTGGTATGTGGTTTAATCACAACAAAATACAGGTCAAGTTCGAATATGGGGTCGGTCTGAACAATTTTTGCCTGAATTATGGCCCCTGTTGGACTTAGAATTCGTCAAATATTTGGTTTCCGGATGATAACTTTAGTATTTGTTTTCCGATCGGCTCCAAACTTGGTATGTGGTTTAATCACAACAAAATACAGGTCAAGTTCGAATATGGGGTTGGTCTGAACAATTTTTGCCTGAATTATGGCCCCTGTTGGACTTAGAATTCTTCGTCAAATATTTGGTTTCCGGATGATAACTTTAGTATTTGTTTTTTCGATTGGCTTCAAACTTGTTAGTCTTTTTCTCAAATGACCGTAACATAGATATATATGCCAGTATAAATTTCTCGCACTCTAAAAAAATTGCAAATGTGTTAAAATGGTACAATTTGAACAGTTCACGGGCGTATGATGCAATGCCCAGCGGTGCTCTTGTTAACCAAGTTGAGCATTTCTCCCACAGAATTTTCCTCTTGTCTTGGTGTGTGTGTGTTGGGGAGGAGGCTGCCACTGCTATTCAGTTGTATATCCAGGGCTCGGTGAACAATCTTCGTTGTCTTCTGGGTTAATGTTCACTGTACATGTGCTGCGCAATATATAATCTCATAATTTTAGAGAGAGGCAGGAGAAGGTACTTGCACTTTGAACTTTTATTAAAACTAATATTTGGAAAAAAACCCAAAGTGTGAAAAGTGTTTAATACTTGAATATTTTTCTCTAAAAAATGTAGTATAAGTGGGTCCTAAGTAATGGATTGATGCCCCTCTCCCCAAATCTTTTTACAGGCCCCCTGGGGCTAAAATAGACAAAAATTAAAATGCTCGTATTTTCCAAACCACGCGGAACAGAGAACTATTATTTTGTATGAAGCATCCTTAGGACCAGTAGACTGGAATCGTAAAAAAAATTTGCCATCGGTTGTGTCAAGCTGTTCTACAAGTGTGTTCAAATTAAACTCCTTGGTTAATATTTGGGCTCAATACAGAAGCCTGAGTAATTAACTTAGAGAAATATGTGGAATAAGCTTTAAAAATCTTCTTCAGATCCAACAGTCAGATTCTTTTGATATGGCATACACATCATCTCTATGGGGGTTAGATTCGAGTTTGTTCAAATCAAATCCCTGGATTAATATTTATGCTCCCTTTGGGAGCCCAAATTGCAACATAGTACCATATGAGGGAATTTCTTTAAAAATCTTCTTTTTCACATCCACCAGACAGAATATTTTCATATTTGGAATAGCAACATCACTTGGGAAGGGCTCAAATTCAAGTTTGTTCAAATTGGTCCTTTCGGTTAATAATTGGGCTCTTTATTGGGGCCAGTATTTTAACTCAGTGCAATGTGAGAATATTTCTTGAAAAATCTTAGACTTCGGTTCCACCATTTGGAATCTTTTCATATTTGGTGTGTGACATCTCTGGGGGTGTCAGATTCCAGTTTGTTCAATCCGAGTCGTTGGGTTAATATTTGGCCTCCGTATGCCAGTCACTTACTGATACTCTCATCTCTTTTGACAACTTGAGCCAGGTGAGCATTTTAGGCTCACTTGAGCCTCTGGTTTATTTTTGCATTCAAAGCATAGGTTATGATCCCTCAGTGAAATATTCTCATTAAGCTCATTCCAGTGAGCTGTCATAAGCTCTATTTATATAAGAAGTGAAAAGTTTTTGTTATTCAATAAAGGTTTTTACTGTTGTCATCTGCTATTTGGTTTGGGTAAATGGACAAATATTTTTCTATTTCTCCTCCTTTAGGCTTACCAAGCACTTGTACCTGTCTTCATGATATTGCACTATGATTAGTTAATTATCCATTTAAAAATTTAATGGACTCCGTAATTATACGTCCAGGAATAAGGTCCCAATTTCAATACACTATCTCTGAAATCCACACTATGGTAATAACCTATATGGATGCAACTGAGATTGACTGTTTTTGAGGAGGATGCAATTGAGATTGACTGTTTTTGAGGAGGATGCAACTGAGATTGACAGAAAATATAATGTGCTTGAGCAAAAACCACAGGTTGTGAAGCTGAACTATTTTTGTTTACTGTAATGAATTCGAAATATGTATGCATGCACTTCTCAAACTAACTTACTAAAGTTGTTGTCTTTATATAATTCATCATTTTTGATTTCAAAAGTACTGGTCAGTAGATACAATGTGCATAAACCTTTGTCCTGCATACAAATTATTCAAGAAGCCATTTAGTATTAAACTACAAGTAAAAGAGGAATGTGGGGAGGGTGAATTTTTTGTATTTCAGATTGGTAAATATTCTGTACTTATCACATTAAGTTACAAGATAATCCGAAGGAAATTTCTCTCAGGTAAAATAGGACACAGTCATCACTGCTTGGGGTGGAAGTGCTCCAAAATGGCAAGATGGGAATAAATGATTGACTAAACTTGACTTTATCTCCATATTGTGGTACTGATTAGGCATTATGACCTTAAACATCAATAAATAAATGAGGTTCAGTGACTGATTTTGATGGAAAGAGGTATTTGGAACATGCCAAAACTGAATGTGTCTGCAGGAAAAAAATGCTGCCATCAAAGTCAGTTTATTCTGGTATTTTATGTCGCCTGTTTTTAAATGTTTTCAAAGAAAAACAAAAACAAGTCACATAAAATCCATTTCACATAATCCTTGTTCTTATTTGTAAACTGTTTTTGATTATTTCCGTTTTTGGTTGAGTTTTTTTTTAAAAGACTTTTATTTGATGAAGTTTGTGCATGGGTGGGCGAGCAGGTGAGCAGAACCTTTCTTTAGCATGATAACTTGAACAAATATCAATGGATTTAGTCAATATTTGTTATGTGAGACTTTCTTAAAGTCTCGATGGAGACTGAAAGCTGGTATGGTGCGGCCATACAGAGCAGAGTTATGGCCCTTAATTAGTTAAATATACACCCACTATTGAAGAGAATGGGGGTAAATGGATTACATGCATCTGTCTGTCCGCAGTGATATCTCACCAGTGAGTGGATGGATTTCAATGAAATTTGGTAAGTAAGTAAGTAGTTTTTTTTATTAATATGACTTGTGCATCATAATAATATAAAACGTTGTTTGAACAGAAAATTGCACCCGGCGAACTTGGCCTATATGTCACAATAATGTTTATAATTCGCATGCTCACTGCAATCTTACATTTGTCAATCACACACACATTTGCTCACTTGCATGCACACACACATACGCCCCCCCCCCCCCCCCCCACATACACACACACTCACATCCACCGACACAATCACACACACACACTCATACCTGCGATACACGAACTCATGCTCTCTCTGGGACCTGCTATACACGAACTCATGCGGCCTCATATCTCCTTATATCTCGATTCGATCGGGTTAAAATTTTCATGTTTTTTGAGATTTTGGCAGCACATATGCAGCCCCCCTCGTGGGGTGAATCAGCTAGTGATATATAAATTCACACTTAAAACTTGTGTCTCTTACTGCTAAAACCAATGAGGATGTGGTAGTCAGTATTCAATTATGATGGCCCACCTACAGTCGTCAACAGATATATTAATTTCCATAAATGTCGTGTTTTCTCAGCTCATATGCATTAACAAAGTACGTAGCATACTGCCTGGGATACGTTTGAAGTAAAAAGCATAGGCCAATTTCATCGGTGTGAGTAATTTCAGTCCTATGATCACAACTAACGGATTTCAACAATGTTTCCCTTAAGTCAGATTAGAAAGGGCATTTCAATAGAAAATGAATTTCATCCTCAATACTGTTTGTATTACAAAAGGTACACAATCTTTCATCCGCTTTTTCGTTTTTGTATCTTCCAGTTTCAATCTGAATCGGAAGAACCCCACACCTGAATTGAGCCAAAAGTGACCTCTGTTGTCGTGATAAATTAATGTGGACATAATTTTCTGTTTCATAGGAACTTTTAAATAATTTATAAGTTCTCAATTTAGGGACAAATTGAATACTGGTAACCCATTTAAAATTATGTTGAGATCGGAGCGAGTCTTGGAGTTCGCTCAGATCAAACCATAATTTATTTTCATATATGTTTATTTTGTCTAGACTATTAAAGATAGACTTTACTTCTGAGCACCATCCATTTAGGCAATTCTCGTAGTCCCACTCAAAAATTTTATAAGCTATTCGATCCTCATATAATGTTATTAGCTTATTTCATAATCATATAATGTTAACCCAACTGCGGTCAATGGAAGGGCAAACTCCTACTTCCCCATTTAAAGTTAACGTGGGTGTAAATCTGTGTATACCAAGAAAGTATGGTATGAGGGATCTTCATGACTAGCTGCTCTTGCATTTATTAAAAGTTGCCCACATTTTTTCAACAGTTATGGTCTTTACCTGTACTTTGTTTTTAGTTCATTTATGCTTCAGTGGTCCAGTACTGTAGTGGTGTTTTGGATTTATTGATATTTTCTTTACTTTCATTACCATAGGTAACTAGACTGCCAAATGGATTATATGTTGCATCTCTTGAAAAATTATTCGCCTGTGTCTCGAATAGCAGTAGTTGTGAATGCTGGATCCAGATTTGAAGATCATAATGATATTGGTTTAACTCATTGTTTGAGAGTTGCTTCTGGACTGGTGAGTATGCTTCATTGGTATTTTTTTTAATTCTTAACCCTTTATTCAACGAGTCACATCCACTAGAGATGGACGGTTCACTGAAAATTCGGTTTGGTTTCAGTTTTGTTATCAAAACCGAAACCGAAACAATTACAGAAAACCGTCCTCGCGGTTTTCAACTTCAGTATTGAAAAACTCGAATCAGGTCTTCAATTCTCAGAATAAAGAGATAAACACCTAAAATTAACCTATTTTCAAACTTCAGAGTCACGATACCCCGTCTTTAGAACAGTTGCAGTAATTGGTAGTGCATTCAAGAATAGCATTTACCACGAAAATAGGTGACAAAATTACTTCTTACGCATTGTGTTTTAAACGTTCATCTGTTTATCAAATGCAATTTCCTTTGCTGAACTGGAACTTGTCACTTGTTCCACATTTATAATGACAAATATATTTATTTCTACACGTAGTTTTGAAAGCATGAACTCCAAAGCCAGCGTCAAAATCACAGTTGAAGTTGGATGGAAATTTCGGGTTACAATGACCTATATGAGCGATTTTTACTCGATAAAATTTTTATGGTCTGGATAATATTTTAGGGTGTGTCGGGTTACCCTAAACACAGGTATTTGGGGAGGGGGGCTAATTTTGCATCAGACTCGAGGCAAAAATCATTTTCATCA